>JAOTRH010452724.1:0-30158 GCA_034768845.1 Heliamphora exappendiculata | reverse complement strand
TTTTGATTCATTAGAGGGTGCGATCTTATATGGGTCTATATTCCCGGTGAGTTGGATAGCGGTATTATTTATATGACGAATATTAATTATTGATGGAATCCACGTCCTGGAAGATCGAAATTGATGATACCCTCTTAAGGAAGCTTATAAGTTTTGACCGGGCCAAACCCTACAAGTGATTTTAATTATTCGGCAGTCAAATAAGTTAAGTGAAAGGGCTTAAAGAATATCAAGATGGCGATTAAATTAAATTGTCCATAATTAAATTTAATTGGCGGGTATCGAGGATCTTAACGTGGAGAGAAATGGCAAGCAATTAATAACAGGAGCTGAATGCTATATGGTCTTGAGATTATAGGTCAGAGTGTAATTATAGTTCTTTAATGGTGTGAACTGTAATTCAGTGTTTTATAAAAATTACAAAAATCGCTGCTGATTTTTCATAATTATAGATACCGCTATGAGGTTTGCTTAATTGCAGAAACTCCTGATACGTGTCTGTGTTCCACTAGAAGTCTTACTCATAATTACTCCCAAAGTCTCTACTGTAGCCCTATATATATGCGGTTAGGTTGAACCAGTTTCATAACTTGTCTTCTAAGACTAAAGCTGTCCTGGTTCTGTCGGTACTAGTTCTTGGAGGATTATATTCCACACTATATCCAGGAATCACATAAGGGAATAGAGTAGAAGATATGACAGGAGCTTCATCTCGGATTCAAATCGTAGTTGAAGATTTGACCAGTAAAAAGGTATTCTTCTAAATTAACTTCGGATGCACGAGTTTTATTTTGATCGTTCGTCATTAAAAGTCTTATCTGGAGCCCATTTTGACGTTTACCCGTCTAGTTAATTTTTTTCGGATAATCGTTTGTAAAAACAAAGATCTTGGCAGTTTTGCCTCCAACATGGTGCACCAGAAAAATTAAATCCTAGTCATATGCAAACATTTGTATAGGTATTCCAAAGTCCAGATGGCATCTTTGGACTATCAAGCCCTGGTGAACTAGGCACCTTAAGCCCTAGTGCACCAGGCAAGCCCTGTTTCAAACCCTACTCATATGTAAAACATTGTTTCGGTCCTAGGTTCGTTAGACAATTCCTAGGTTTTCTAAAGCCCTGGTGTGCCAGACAAATCAAGTCCTAGTCATATACAAAGCATTATCTAGGTATTCCTACGTACATGAAGCGTCTTAGGTGTATTGAGCTCTAGTGAGCTAGGCACCCTAAGTCCTGGTGCGCCAGGTAAACCCCTTTTCAAACCCTAGTCATAAGTAAAGCATTGTCTAGATACTAGGTTCGTGAGACGATCCCTAGCTTTTTCTAAATCACTGGTGCGCCAAGAAAACCAAATCTTAGTCATATGCGAAGCATTATCTAGATATTCCTAAGTCTATAAGGCGTCTTAAGTCTATGAAGCACTAATGACCTAGGCATCCAAAGCCCTAGTACGCCAGGCAAACCCTGTTTAAAACCCTAGTCATATGTGAAGCGATGTCTACGTCCTACGTTCATGAGACGATCTACAGGTTTTCTAAAGCCTAGTGTGCCAGGTAAATCAAATCCTAGTCATATGCGAAGCATTGTCTAGGTATTCCAAAGTCGTCTTCTTCTTTTCTTTTTCTTTTTTTATAGAAAGAATAACTCTACATTTTCAATTCATCGGAGTAATTTATCAGCAATCGAAACCGTTTATTAGCGGCGTTAGGTTGTTAATAGGGTAATGACATTGGTGACAACATGTATGGTGATAACCGTGTTCTTATGAATGACAAGAATAATAATAAATAAATAAATATGACGGTTACTATTTAATTCGGGTACAGGCTCACCAAAATAAGATTTCAACGATCAAAATCGTTCACTAGCGGTGTTAAGCCGTCGAAAGAGTAGTGAACGTTGTTGATCAGAAAATAATATCATATACAGTGATGATTATGTATATACAAATTATGAAAATAAAAGTTGATTTATGGTACTCACGGTTACGGATGGTTAAAGCCCCTGAAAATGCTTCAGGGTGGTCGCCGGTGGTCCTAGAGGTGGTGGGTGGTGGCGCCAGTGGTGATTATGGTAGTCGGAGGTGGCTGTAGTGGAGGAGAGAATTGAGAGAGATATAGAGAGATATATATTGAGAGAGAGAGGGGGAGAGAGAGAGAGAGTGGTCGGAGGCGGTGTCAGGCGACGGAGGTGGTGGGCTCCGACGGCATCGACAACGTGTGGCTAGCGTTGCGCGGTGGCGATGGGCTTGGTCGGTTTCACTGTGTGAGAATATATGTATATATATGGCCTGTGTATGTATAATATGTATATGTGTTTTGTTTTGTTTTGTTTTGTTTTGTTTTTTTTGATTGTTTATATATATATATATAATTACTCTTGGCGACAACCTATATATAAAACAGTGGTTGCTGATTCATCTCACAGCAAATTTTAGTTTTGACGCGTGGTGACACGTGGAAACTTTTGGTGTTTTTGTATTTTTTTTGCACCAATTGAAAATTTTTAATGTAAAATTTTATATTCAGAAAAATTTACAAAATTTAATATAAACTTTTAATGTTGATTCGGGAATTTTCGTGTCGTTAGAATTTTAATAACATGTTTCTAAATATAAGTTTTTTATTTTCACGTGTATCGAATTTTAATCAATTTTATTAAGCTTTTTCGATTAACTTCTTATTTATAAGGTTTTATCAGGAATTATATTTTAAGAGTATGGGATAATTATTTTTATTTTTCTCCCGTAATTTCATTACTAGATTTTACGTTCTCCCCCCTTAAGAAGTTTGGTCCTCTAAACTTAACACAAGTCGGGTTGAGAAAAAAAAATGTACCTCACTCGAAAAGTTCGGAATACCTAGTCTTCATATCATCTTCTTTTTTCCACGTTGCTTCTCCCTCTTAGTGATTTCCCCTCCAGACCTTAACAAGAGGTATAACTTTATTTATACCCGGGTTTGTCACGACCCAAACCTGGGTCCATGAACTAACACCAAAACATGTCATGCATAAACTATATTTATTGGCAATATTCCAAGGTATAAGAAACATTGAATATAACATTACACGGACTTACAAAACGATTAAAGTTCCAAAATTACATTCCCTTGTTTACCACAAATGTTTGAGATAACATTCATTCAACATTCAACAACACTTTCATTTCATCACTTCCATTTTCTTATATACAACAAAAACAAAGACAATGTAGCTTCATCTACTGGTCCTTTCCAAAAGCATCCATAGGTTTGGTGTCACCCCGCTCTTCGGAACCTGAAATGGCTTGATATATATATACATGAGCCGAAGCTCGTAGGATAAAGATTAACTCATATATAATGCATAATTTGTGAGGTGTGATGGGTGTAACCGAAATAAATATGCACATAATTCAAATTTTTTCTTTTTTAATACACACACTCACGCACACAAAAGTACTTCCATTTATCTCTTTGTTTTCCATCCATAAATCATTTATTTTAATTTCTTGATTTTCACAAAAAAAATCGTATTACTTCTAATGAACCAGTGTCGGGTGTAACTTATAGAAACCCCTCCCCTCCCTATTAATTCCAATAGGCTACGTGAAGCCATTGGGTAATCGATAGCTCTATAACTCACCACGACACAACACCACGTTTCGGGGGCTAACCTGTGGGCATGTGGTCCCCATCTTGCGCAAGTTTTGGTCTTTCACCGCAGACCCGCTAGGCCAACTTAATCCACATCAATCCATATGGTTCATTATTGGTTAAAAACCTGGGAGTCCAACCCACAAATGGTTCCTCTCCCAATTATTGCCATAATACACCATTTTGATTCCAAATCCAATTTTTTATTAAATTTCCACATCACATATATCACAACTTTCATTATAAAATTTTCTCATATTTCATAGCGTTTCTACCATGTGACCCAGTACCAAGAACACAAGGTTGATAGAAAAAAGATAACATTATTTTAAAAAGGTAACACTCATCATGTATATATATACGTATCAATTTGAAAACCACGTTTATTGTAACAGAAAGCCCAATCAACTGACTCAATGCATGCCTTCCAACACAATCTAGATATATATATAGGTGTGCCATAAGCTTAAGGGATTAGAAGTTTAGTAAAAATGGCCAATAATAAAGAAAATAAGTTTTTCTAAGGCATTTGGCTAAAAATAGGTGAAAATGGTTATGAAATTTTGATATATCCTCACTATTTCGATCATAACTTTTTTTACAAAAAGCATTTTCGTGTGAGAGTAGTCTCGTTGGAAAGAGGACTTCTGGGGCTTCGATTTGAATATAAAATTGATCCCATTCGGAGTCCGGATGAGTGAGATACATTAATTTGAAAATCAAAATTTTGACTAGTGAAACAGACCATGCGATAGACCGATCGATCGGTCTATCCAGCGGTCTGGCCGGCAGAACATACTGAGAGCAACCTTTGACTGCTTGATAGACCGATCGATCGGTCTATCAAGTGGTCCTATACCAAAAAATTGATTTTCTCAAGGTTTTGAATCCAAAACCTATCCAAACCCAAAATTAATGCAAAACATGAAATCTTAGGTTGTTTAAGCCCCATTTTTACACAATCAACTCAAAAATTCATAGCTAACCATTTCCCAAACTCCAATTTTCTTAAAAATCCCACTCAACCCATACCCACCTATCAAGTTTTCCACTTATACATGAAATCAATAAGATTTTTACTCATGTAAACAAGGTATTAACCCAAATCAACACAAAACATACAAGATAATCTAAATCCTACCTTAGATTTGCTCCAAAGCTTGAAATATCTTCAAATCTCCCCTCATAGGGTTTGGAATGTGTGTGTTCTTGCCTCTTGAAGCTTCAAATGCTTTCTATTGTGAGCTTGAACTCTAATTTTCCTTGACTAACCTCCAATTAATCTCTAAATCTTCCAACTTGAGTGAGGAAGACTAGTATTCCACTAAGCTTTCTCAATCTCCATGAGAAGAAAAGATGAAGGATGAAGAACAAAACAAAGGGGAGAGAGGGTCGGCAGGGTGGGGGTGGAATTCCCTTCCTTTTTATTTTAATTCTCTCAACCCTCTCTCTCTCTCTCTCTAATTCTCTAGAATGTTTGGGAGAAATCTTAGGTTTTGTTTGGTTTGCTTCTTTATATTTTTAGCTTTAATGACCCATTTTCATAATTTAATTTCCACATTCACGACATAATTTTTAAACCCATATTCCAAGAGATTAAATTAATAAGCTCTACTTAGCCTCAAATTATTGTCATCTAGCATCTTGTATCTCAATTACACTTTCACATGCAAGTAAGTTAATTGTTAATAAATAGAATTTTATAACACCCATGTCTAAAATTAATTCCGTTTCCTCATTTAACCGAAAACATGTAAGCAAAAAATATACATGTACCGGGTCCTTACAACTTTCCCCCCTTTGAGAATTTCGTCCCCAAAATTTTGATCCTCATTAAGACTCAAACAATTCGGGGTACTTGGAACGAATGCCTGACTCTCTCTCCTAGGTCGCTTCCTCCCCACCGTGATGTCGCCACAACACCTTTATATATAATAAAGTCTTTTCTCGTAAAACTTGTTGCCGGGTATCCAAAATCTTCATTGGTAGTTCTTTATAAGAACATCGTCTTGTAGGCTCAACTCTGACCAATCTATCACGTGAGAGGGGTCGGGCTCATATTTTTATAACATTGACACATGAAAAACATCATGTACAGATGAAAGCCGCGGTGGCAAAGCCAGTCGGTACGCTACTTCCCCAATCCATTCAAGTATTTCAAAAGGTCCTATAAATCGTGGCGACAATTTTTCACCCTTGCCAAACCTTACCAAACCTTTCTTCGGTGACACTTTTATAAATACAAAATCTGCTACTTCAAATGATAATGGTCATCTCCGTCTTTCGGCATAACTTTTCTGACAACTCTGAGCCGTAATCAAACGCTTTCGAATTGTGTCAATCTTTTCGGTTGTTTCCCTCACCAATTCGGGGCCTAATAGTGAGGCTTCTCCAACTTCGGTCCAACACAATGGAGATCTACATGGTCTTCCATATAAGGCTTCGTACAGGGCCATCTCGATACTTGCTTGGTAACTATTGTTATATGCGAACTCAACTAGAGGTAGGTGTTCTTCCCACTAACCACCAAAGTCCAACACACAAGCTCGCAACATATCTTCTAAAATTTGAATCGTATGCTCGGACTTCCTATCAGTTTGAGGGTGGAATGATGTACTAAAGAGTAAACTGGTGCCCAAAGCTGCCTGGAAACTTTGCCAAAATTGCGAGGTAAACCGAGGGTCTCTAATCGATACTATTGATATGGGTACACCATGCAATCATACAATCTCTTGAACATAAAGTCTTCCTAACTTATCCACTGAGTCGGTCGTACGCATCGAGAGAAAATGTGAAGATTTCGTCAATCGATCCACAATTACCCATATCGCGTTGCGTCCTTTCGATGACCTAGGACGGCCAGAAACAAAATCCCTCGTCACGTGTTCCCACTTTCATTCTGAAATGTGTAATGGTTGAAGCAAGCCCACCGGTCATTGATGTTCCGCTTTCACTTGTTGACAGGTGAGACACTTAGCGACAAACAAAGCTACATCCTTCTTCATGCCTTTCCACCAAAATTATCGTCGAAATCATGATACAACTTTGTAGATCCCGGATGCACTGTGAGTCGAGAGTGGTGAAAAGCTCGTAGCACTTCTTCACGACAAGACTTAGGTACAAACAATCTTCCCATGAACCTCAAGCCTTGGTTCGGTAAATTGGTCCAGCCTTCGGCGTTCTCCTTGTTGGTGATACGTTCCCTATACATTTGTGCCTCTTGGTCAAATTGTTGAGCCCCCATGACACGGTGTATTAATATAGGTTGAGAGACCATAGCGGATAAAGTAACACGATCTTCGGCCCTAGTAAGATTAAAGTCAAATTTTCCCACATCTTCTAACATTTTTCATTCCCGTATCGCGATTTGGGCTAAAGACTTCAAACACTTTCGACTGAGGGAATCTGCTACAACGTTCGCTTGCTCGGATGATGCTACAAACTAAAATCATAGTCGCCCAAGTACTCCATCCATCTTCTCTATCTCAAATTTAAGTCCTTCTGCGAGAATAAGTATTTGAGGCTTTTATGGTCGGAGAAAACCTCAAATCGTTCTCCATAAAGATAACGCCTCCACATCTTTAATGCAAAAACAACTGCTGCTAATTCTAAATGATGTGTTGGGTAGTTCCTTTCATGTGTCTTCAGTTGCCTCGATCCATAAGCCACCGCATTGCCCTATTGCATCATAACACACCATAACCCTTCATGAGATGCGTCACAATACACTTCATAGCCAAGACCTCTCTCAGGTATGATTAGTATAGGTGCACTAGTTAATCGATTCTTTAATTCTTGGAAAGCATCTTCATAAGCATCAGTCCACGTGAATTTAACTCCTTTTCGCGTGAGTCGAGTCAAGGGAGATGCTAAACAGGAGAAATCTTTTACGAAATGATGGTAATACCCTGCCAGGCCAAAGAAACTTCTGATATCAAATACGCTTTGTGGTCTCTTCCAATCCTGCACGGCCTCTATTTTGGATGGATCAACAGTCACTCCTTCCTTTGACACAACATGTCCCAAAAATTTTACTTCGGGCAACAAAAATTCACATTTCTCATACTTAGCATAAAGCTTGTGTTCTCTTTAAAGTTGAAGCGCCACACGTAAATGCTCCTCATGAACTTCTCGAGTCGGAGAGTAAATCAAAATGTCATCAACAAAAATCACTACAAATTGATCAAGGTAAGGCCAGAAGATTCGATTCATCAAATCCATGAAAGTTGCGGGGGCATTCGTTAAATCGAAGGGCATTACTAAAAATTCGTAATGTCCATAACGGGTACAAAAAGTGGTCTTAGGTATGTCATCCTTCCGAACCCTTAATTGATAATATCTCGATCTCAAATCAATCTTCAAAAAACGTGCAGAGCCCTTCAATTGGTCGAATAGATCATCAATCCTAGGCATTGAATATTTATTCTTTATCGTAACTTGATTTAACTTTCGATAATCGATACATAATCGCAATGAGCCGTCCTTCTTTCTGGCAAACAACGCCGGTGCTCCCCACGGCAAAACACTAGGGCGAATGAAGCCCTTGTCTAACAAATCCTGCAACTGAATCTTCAGTTCTCTCAACTCCACTGGAGCAAAGCGATAAGATGGCACCGAAATTGGAACAGTCCCCGGGATAAGCTCAATAGAAAATTCAACTTCTCTATGTGGTGGCAGTTCGAAGAATTCTTCTGGAAATACATCTCTAAACTTGCTCACCACTAGTGGAAACACTCCTCGTAAGGAAGGATCATCCCTTGTCAAGACGGTGGAAAGGATCATATGCACATTTGTTGAATGGTTCACATTTCCGGGTTAAGGTGTCATATAATCATCTTTATCTCCCACGTAAAAGAAAGAATCTCCTTCTGGAGTATACAAGAAAATTCTTCGTCGATCACAGTCTATAAACGCACAAAAGGTAGTTAACCAATCCATTCCAAGAATAATATCAAACCCTGGCATCTTTAGTACAATAAAGTCAAACACGAGATGGTGATCGGCTATTACTACTTCACATCCCCTACATACACACCTTAATGTTGTACTATCACCGATGGGTGTTTCAACACTTACAACAACGTCCGACATCTCAATAGGTAAACCCAAAGCAGATACGAATGATGAAGAGATAAATGAACGTGATGCACCAGTATCAAATAACACACGAGCCCAAGAATTGAAAACTAACCAGGTACCTCGTATCACTGGGGTACTGGTAGTCTCGTGTATCTCAGGAGTTGACGAAGTACCCATTTTTACTATGGCATAGACCCTTCCCTGGATTCCAGGTGTCTGTCCCCGTCCTCTACCCGTAGGTTGACGTACAGGTTGTGCTGAAGTTGCTTCCCTAGGAGCCCGAAATACCTGCGTCCCGGCCTATCGAGTTGGTTGGTTGTATGTCGGCCGCTGAGAAGGTTGTGTAGTAGATGTTTCTCGGTTAGCTCTTCCTTGCGGACAGTCACGTCTAACATGCCCCTCCTGACCACACTGATAACATCTGATAAGTCCCCTCTCTTGAGGCTGGCCCTGTGTCAAACCCTATTGTTGCCCTGGTGCTTGCTTCCTTTGTGAACATTCCCTAGCCCGGTGCCCTTGCTCCCCACAAACAAAACATGCAACTTCCCTTCGCTCCAAACGTGCCGTCGAGGCCACAGATGGGGTGGGTACGGAGCATTGGGTTTGATAAGATCTCTGCGGCGCCGAACTAGAATTGCCCTGTTCCGGTCTTCGTCTCTTATAAGGTCATCCCTCAGATTGTGTTGTTCTACCCATCGATAGTTGCCTCATTTCCATGATCCTGCGATTGTCTGCCATAGCACTTTCTATCACCATGGCTGTCTCAACTACTTTCGAGAAAACCCTCAACCGAAACCCTACCACTTTCTCTCGAATAGCGGGTCAAAATGCCCTTTCGAACCTCTTGGCCTTCAATTCTTCCATTGACACCATTTCTGGCGCAAACTTTGATAAGCTTGTGAACTTTGATTCATATTGCAAAACGAACATATTTCCTTATATCAACAATAGAAATTCCTCTCTATACGTATCTCGAATAGACTCAGGGAAATATATTTCTAGGAATACCGCTATAAAAGCTGCCCATGTACCATCCGTTGTCGTCTTAGCAAACTCCCACGAGTCATTTGCTTCTTCCCAGAGTTGAAAAGTAGCGAAACCAACCCTAAGGTCGTCTTCCACTATTTGTAGAGTATCTAAGATCTGGGTGACTACCTTCAACCATTCTGTTGCCGTTCTAGGGTCAGGTTCCCCAGCGTAACTAGGAGGGTTCAAGCGTTGAAACTCTCTCATCATCATTACAGCTCTTGCGTCCGCATCTCGTGCTCCCCTTTGGTTAGCCCCAGCCCTAATCAAAGTCGTTAAAGCATTCAATATTTGTTGATTCGCTTCTGCAACCCCAACTGGTTCCTACAGGGCGTTGACATCCCCTTCTTCAAGAACTGGCGCTCTTCCACGCCCCCAGCCGCGACCGCGACCTCTACCTCCACCTCCTTCTTGCCTAGGAGGCATCACTATATGAAAAGATAACGATTGTCAATACATAACTCATAAGCAAATCGACACTCCCTTTCAAATAGATTTAACTTTTAAACGCAAACAGGGCTAACCGCACTCAAGTTTAATCACACTAACACATAAACACATACCGAGGGAAAGCCTCGAAGTAACGCGACAATCTGAGCAACCAATTCAGATTTCTCATGGAAAGAACGTCGGTCAAATGCTTTTCTATTTCGAACCCCAAAGTAGTTGATCGGACGCCAAATGGCATGCCACATCACCCCAAGACTCAACCTCCATGCTCATATAAACACAAAACATGTGCAAAATAGTACAACCACAATCCCATGCAAGCACACAAACTATGCCATGTAGTGGTGCATAATGATCATCAAACAACTCTCATAAAAAGTCATCCTCACTTCCCACAGTTCCTAGGTATCCGAACCTAGAGCTCTGATACCATTCTGTCACGACCCAAACCTGGGCCCGTGAACTAACCCCAAAACATGTCATACATAAACTATATTTATTGGCAATATTCCAAGGTATAAGAAACATTGAATATAACATTACACGGACTTACAAAACGATTAAAGTTCCAAAATTACATTCCCTTGTTTATCACAAATGTTTGAGATAACATTCATTCAACATTCAACAACACTTTCATTTAATCACTTCCATTTTCTTATGTACAACAAAAACAAATACAATGTAGCTTCATCTACTGGTCCTTCCCAAAAGCATCCATAGGTTTGGTGCCATCCCACTCTTCGAAACCTGAAATTGTTTGATATATATATATAATAGGTATTACCCGTGCCTAAAAGCACTACAATCAATTTTTTTTGAGATTATTCATGCATTTTAATAATTTCTCTAAAGTCTTATATTACTATGAATAACCCATACTAAGAAAACAATAAATCGAGAAAAAAATTGTAAGTATTAAACTTTTAAAAAAAATTGACAAAACCCCCCATGTTTTTCGGATAATTCAACAGTTTGATCGTTTATCAAATAACCTGTAAAAAAGTCAATCAACGCAATCTACACAGACTCTGCCTGGATCCAACAACAAAATCACAGTTCAATTAAAACCATCATAACTTCTTATGCATATATTTAAAACATCCAGTTTGAAATCAATAGCATAAACTAATAAAAAAAAGAAATAGATAATTATTCTAAGTATTGAACTTTAAAAAAAATTGATAAAATTTTTCCTATTTTTCGAACAATCCAACGGTTTGACCATTTACCAAATAACCTGTAATAAAATTAAGTAACACAATATACATAGGCTCTGCTTGGAGCCTAACAACAAAGACACAACTCAAATAAAATTATCATAACTTCTCATACATATATTTAAAACCTATAGTTTCAAATCAATAACATAAACCAATCAAAATGTATATGTTTCTAAAATGTATATGTTTAACAAAAACCAGATTATACAATTCAGCATGTCTTCATTGGCCATCTACATCTTCAAATCTTCTCTTTATCACTTTTCAAAATGTATATGCTTCCTAACACCAAATTACATGCTAGAAACACCAACCGAACAGTCAATCAACAACAATTAAAGCTAAATTAGCACCTGAAACCCCTAAAACAAATCAAAATCAAACCGTATGTATGTTGTTTTTAAGGGGTACAAAGATAATAAAAAAAAATAGAGATAACGTAAATGCAACACGAAACTAGAATATAAAATTGAAGCGTACAGGATTTGTTTGTTTAGAGAGAAATCAGTGTACGAAAATGGAAAGAAATGAAAATGAAGAGTAAGCAATGCATCAACTTTGTGGGAGGTCTCGAATCATTATGTATCCAGTTGTAAAAAAAACGCAAGCAAAGCTATCAACTTTGTGTTCTAATAAAGTGTAGTTCTCACAATCCATCAACCAATCAAAGCTTATGAGGTAAAAACAATATTTTTTACCAAAGAAAGGCTCCAAGTGGGAAGAAGGCAACTTGGATAATGCATGAATATAAAGAAAAACCTAGTCTAATTCCAACATATGTGGTAAAAACAAACTTTTTTAATTATTGACAAATACAAATGTACCCAATTCCCACACCTTTGGGAGAAAAATAACAATTTGAGTCAAACCATGTTTGAGCCAAACAATTTGATCTCGCTTCCATTGTTTCATTCTATAAGAAAACTGATAATAAAAAACATCGATGTGAAAATATAATCGTTAACTTATAAAACTCATGAATAAACTTAGCATAAACATCATTGATAATTTTTTCTGTAAGGAAATTGATAATAAAAAAGGCTTTGAGTTAAATAAGATTGCATAGTGTGATCAAGCAATATATACATTTAGAAGAGGGAAACAATGGTAGCTGTTTTTTCAAAATCAACAAATCAAAAATGCACAAATAAATGCACAAAATCAACAAATCAACAATAGCCCTAAATAGGTACCGCTTATGATGGAAAACATACAGATAAACACAACATTCAAAGAAACCTTATAGCAAAATTGTCCGAAACACCACAATACCTCCATAATAAATAATAATGTTCTAAATAATTTCAAACATGTGTAATTTCAAACATAGGTTGTAAATATGCTAGTTGATAATAAATAATAATGTTAGTTAAAATAATGCTATAGACCATTCAGTGGCTTGCAATGGCGACTGAAGTTATAAGAGACCATTCAGTGGCTTGCAATGACGAATCAACAGATTGTTCAGATACTCGAATTAAATAATAACAAATCAATTAAAAAATACACAATTATCACATTCTAATTGGTAGTTACACCTGAATTAAATAATAACCGATCAATAAAAAATGCAATAATTACCCAAAAAATAAAAGATGCAAGTAATTTTACTATTTGACTCAAACTCACTATTAAAACACATTAATTGAACCGGACAACTAGCAAAATTGCATTACTTGCGTAGGTCTATTAGCTCATACAACTTAACATATTAACTAAACATAGCAACTAAATATTTTCTTAGGTATAACTCGTGCCTAAAGTCACTTCTCAAAACCATTCTTCATTTATACAAAATCGATGGCAATTAAAATGAAGGCAATAATGAAAAAATCCAATTAAGTTGACATGACATGATTAGATGATTATGATGCACTTAACTTCTCCACAAATATCAATGAAACAAGTAATAGTAAAAATCAAAATCAACAAATAGAATTTAACTTGAGTCCTAAAATGGACCCAAACACCAAAATAAAATCAACTACAAGGTAGGAATTCAAGGGTGTGACTGGTTTGTTTTCTTCACGTAATTGGAGTATGTTTAGGCAATATCATTAGCGACAACGATGAACAACCCAACTCCTTGAAATGTTGCCACCCATAATTTTCTTGAACCTATTAAAGTAGCCACTATCTCAAAAATATGATTTTTCTTAAGAAGCATATAAAAAATTAAAGTAGTCAATTTCCGTTCATTTCCTTACTAAATAATTTTAAAAGCATGATGAATTGAAAAATAAAAAAACATATGTAGTAATGCAATCATTGTAGGGGTGAAATTTAGCAATTCGTTAGATACTACCTGTCACATACGCACCAACCATTGTAGGTAGTAATGCAAGCACTGTAATGTCGATTAGGACGCATCATTCAAGTTAATCACCACTGTCCATCACATCTTTGTCACCAACAAAATTAACTTCTAAGTGTCTAGAAACAAATGGATCAGCTAAACATCAACTTTCACATAAGTTTCCTTACCAACTACTACTAATGAAGGTATGCCACGCCCCAGAACCTAGGGTCAAGTGAAAATCTACCAAACACCTGTTTTATAAAAAAATATAAGTTTTCATACATTTAAATCTGCCTATTGAAACCAATGGAGTTCCCAACAAAAGGATCTCTCATAAATAAACAACATACAGTTCCAACATGCATACGATATATCTCCTAATGGCATACAAGACCTGCCTTCAGGAACAGGCAAACCAAAAAGGAAAAACTATAAAAGTCTTCCGCCACCGCGGGCACCACCAGACAATGGTAACAACTATAGGCCCTTGTCCAGTATCTAACCCCCAGACATCGTGGGATCGCTTAGATACACATAGGTTCTATACGGAGCACCACGACGAATGCTTAATTTACGGGCTACGACCCTGAGGGAGCTAAGCACCAATTCGTCTCAGTTTACGGGGAATAACCCGAAGGACATGAGTACCTACTCTATGCAGGTTTTTTGACTTACACCGAAGGCAACTCGTGCCACATACACGTCATCCCGGTACATCTAGATAATCATCTAAAAACCAAATTGTAGCACTAACTACAAAATCTTTTCGCGAAATCTTTCACAAATATACATTATACATGTATATATAGATTCATCCATCAACATGGAGATCAAACAAAACATTTCACAAATGTTTTCCCCAAAAGCAATTATACAACGCATGTATAAGAAAAAGATCCAATCCATGAAACCATAGAGATCAAGCCAAAACATTTCAAAATGTTTTTCCCCATTTTCAAGAAAATGTCTCAAACTTGAGACTCAACCCCAAGGGTTAGCTCCAAACCTCCGAAACATAAAATGTTGAGATTTTTCACAAAATCGCCATTTTCTACCGTTTTCAAGAACACCCTTTGAAAATCATCCAACCACAAGTTATATAATGTAATAAACCAGGAAAGCGTAAAGCGTGCTTTTTATCCAAAATAAGGTTTAAACATAAAACATGATATATAAGTATTTTAACCGGTAAAAGCGTACAACAGAATGTAGCATAACTGGGCAACCGTCACTTTCACGTCCCGACATCTGGGCCACGTGAAACACCCACAACAAACTCCCAAGGGACAAGAGACTTGATCAAAAGGGCTCACAAGGATGGAGAACAACCTTCCCAAAACATTTGGCCAAAAACGGATGAAAAACGGTTTGGAAATCTTGACATACATTCACTCTTTTGGTCATAACTTTTTTTACAAAAATAATTTTGTGGTGGGGGAGGTTCCATTGGAAAGAAGACTTCATGGGCTTCAATTTGAACACAAAATGACCCCATTCTGAGTGCGGATGAGGGAGATACATTGATTTTAAAAATGGATTTTCGACTAGCGAAAATAGACTGCGGGCTAGAACGCTCGAGCGGTTTGTCCAGTGGTCAGGCAACCCGAGAACTCCCTAAGACCGCCCTTTAGACCGCTTGAGCGGTCCCTCAAGTGGTCCTACACGAGCAACTGATACTTTTGCTGAATTTTGAAGCCAAAAACCATCCGAACTCAAACCAAACCTCCAACTCGCATATTTTTGAACCCCATGGGCATACACGAACCCATATCCACAAAGGGAACCAAAAAGAAACACTTATAACATGAATCTTTTTGTCTAGCCCAACCCGTTCATCCAACCAAAATGACGAAAAAGGGTTTTTAAACTCAAAACACAACTTTCTCCACAACAACCATCCAACAACCGACCAAACTAAAAATTGAAGCAACTAAACTCCCTTTCGACCTCCTCAGACATACACAAGACCTAGGCTAACACCCAAACCTCAAAGGAAACCCTCAAACCCCGATTTCATCCAACCAAAATCAACACAAATGCCTTTTTAAACAAAAACCCAATTTAACAAAACATAAGTCGGTTGTCCATGCATTTTTAACCGGTCAAAATACCTATAATTGCACATAGTACCCTTTAACAGCAGTATAGTCTAGAATCCTACCTCGTTTGGTCAAAAACTCGACCCCTTATTTTACGTGCAAATTCGAGCTTCATCGAAATCAATTTCTGTCCGGATAGATGTGTACACCACGAAGCCAATACTAAGGATCAGCTGTCTAATAATCAAAAACTGAACCCCGTTCCCCCAAGAAGTTAGAGAGAAAGCAGAGAGAAAAAAGAGAAAATTTAGGAGTTAAGTTTTAAAAATATCTTTTGAAAATATCTAACTCCAGGTATTTATAGGCATCCAAAAATACCTTTTTTTTTTAATTTTTAAAATTCGCACCGCAACTTTCTGTAGCCCCCGGGACCAATCCCGCAAAATCTCTAAACCTGAACATGCGTCAAAACCATATTTTTATAGAATCTTGTGCCAGGCCTCCACTACTCAAGTGCCCAAGCACCGCTCGAGCGGTCATCCCTGGGAGAAAAAAAAAATAAACCAAGGAAGCAGACCAAACTTTAATCCTTACTCCCGTGAACACTTAGACCATTTCCAAAAATAAAGCGGGTCGGGGTTTCACAACTCTCCCTCTCTTAAAGGAATTTTGTCCCTGAAATTCAACACTACAATAACACTACAACTCAAGCCAAACACTGTTCCACGAGTATCAACAATCTCTGATGCAAACCCAGCAATACTGCACAATAGCAGAAATGTCCCTGCAACTGAAATCTCAAACCTGCCGTCACAAAACTGATACCAAGAATACAACCATTGTCAAAAAAGGGAAATACGACGTGAAGAATCAATCTCCATACAAACTGCTCGCTTGGGCAAGTTTCGCTGGTACTACTGTTATCCAGGAAACATCTATAAACATTGGATCAAGATCCAACTCGTGCTGCCAAACCCAAACACAGAACTCTTGCTGAACTAAAACTACTTCGGCGACAAACGCATCATACAAGATCAATCCACCATGGTACTTGATCTCAAACATGCTCTATGCTCGAACACAGAGACTATCACCCTCGTCCTCATTGCCACATACTGGCTCAATCACACCTCACAATATACACCAAGGACTATCTCCACAAGTGCAAACACACGACGTCAGACTCCGACATCGGTCACAAGAAGTCACAAACTCCACACCAAACTTTACCCAAGTTCTGACGATCACCAGATGACCACAGACTTTGATACCACGTCATCACCCTGTCGACACCAACATCTTCATCACTGAAGCTGTCATGATGCCGATCCTCGAGCAACAGCACAACGCTCGACTCTAGAGAGAAGCTTACTTACTCACCTGGACACCAAAGAACATATCTCAGCAAACGCGCGTATACGAAACTCATCACGGTCCTTCCGTTCCCAACCAAACAATCGCGTTGGTCCGAACAGGCCATGCGAACCATGGCTTCACCAACCTCTTACTCTTGGGACCACCATCTATACAAACAATTGTTATGCCAAAGCACAACACTTACTATAGTCGATAGCCACTCCTCGACTCCAAGAACTCTATGCAGTTCCAAGTCCTCAAATAGAGCAAAAGGTCAGACTCACAAAAGTCTACCAGAAATCCACCATACGCGTATCAAAGCTGCATTGTTCCAAAAAAATTCTAGCTCTACCATGAGCTAGAAGCACAACCATACACACACGCAACGGTCAACGATCCTCAACTAATCACTGCAAAGGATCTCTGTATATTGACACCGACGCCCATATCAACCAACATCCCTGTTCTAACAACTCGACCTCACAGGGAACACAACCATACTGGTTCAACCATCCGTTGAAACCATACTGATTAGGTTTCCACAACCTATCAGATGTACCACACTCATACGTACTGTTTTACGATCTTTCACCGCGGGAAAATACCAACCCCATCATGTGATTCTTTACGGTCTTTAACTGCGGGAGCAATCAGATCCCAAGTCACACACACAGATGTTTAACACCCAAAATGCATGAAGAACCCGTCTTCCAATCACCCGATCTTGGCGATACATGTCCCTGAGTCACAACTTCAAGGGTCACAACACGGATACAAATCTACTGAGATTCTACAGTCTCAGGACACAACCAAAACCTGAACCAATCAAAACCTGGCATCTCTGTCCACCCGAGATGAAATAACTCGCAAACAACACACACCAGACAATTGTCTACAAGACAATTGTCTACAAGAACTCTCTCTCCTTCCATCCAAAGGAAAGAAAAAGGCCAAGAAGAAACCATGGCCAAACCTCAGCATACTGCCGGCGTACTCCCAGTACTCCTCAACACTTAGCCTCTAAAGAACTCTGAAAGTCCTAACTCGAGGCCACATCGACTACAGTCACACAGCTACCGTCAATTCTGATCACAATACTCAGATCATCAGCTACACCACACTCTCAACGCTCATATCTTATTTATACTCATACGAATACCATTAGTCCACATACCTTGTACAACGCATTCCATAGGATTATAAGCTCATCATTAACCGCGCACGGAGACACACGTCAACATTCCATCGGCTAAAGACCACTAGAGGGAAAACCAGTCCCAAAAACATCAAAATTTTCAAAACTGCCCAGACCGCTTGATCGGTCAAAAGACCGCTCGATCGGTCTCTTGCCTGCACAAAAGAACCGAAAGACAGAAAAGACCGCCCAATAGACCGCTCGATCGGTCTATCGATTTGTCTCAAACCAAGTTCGATTTCTTAGAAATAGCAGCAGGGTTTCAACACCAAAACTTGTTTAAACCCAAAAATCAAGCCTCCATACACCCATTTTGATATCCATGGGCAAATAACATACCCATCTATGAACCAAAGGTCGAACACAAACAACCTCCCGACATATCACACTCGGGATACATCGTCTCAGCACTAACCAACCACACTCTCGAACCGGTCTACGGTTTCATCGAACCTCATGCACCCAGCACGATTCCCAAACACGATCTCCTGATCACGAAGATAACGACCAAACCTTGAACCTGCATATCCGTAGGAATCTCATGGAACTGATACTCGTCGCAGGAATCCCTACACATTCCTATACGGCCGTAACCCATGCTCTTCCCAGCATATCTACAACCCATACTCATTCCCACATCACTGGGCTCACTCACTCGGAACTCAATGCTCAAACCTCAAAGAGGTATACAACGTCCAAGGTCATCAGAACTACTCTGACTACCAACACATCCTCAGGTGCCACTCTGACAACTGTCAACATCCTGCTCACCATCATCAACATCCTGACTACTAGGGGATATCTCCAGAACCACTCATGTTCTGCTGTCTCAATATATACCCGGCCAAGGATTTCTATACTCCCATCCA
The DNA here is from genome assembly GCA_034768845.1 of Heliamphora exappendiculata. Lineage (NCBI taxonomy): Eukaryota > Viridiplantae > Streptophyta > Magnoliopsida > Ericales > Sarraceniaceae > Heliamphora > Heliamphora exappendiculata. The sequence continues at coordinate 10,987 of JAOTRH010452724.1, read as the reverse complement.
CTATGTTCCCGTCCATACCCCATCCTGAGTACACGGCTCATGACATAGCATGGCACACGACGTACCTAATCCATCACACGGCCGAAACCACGTACACCAAAAGGCTATCCTTATAATTTCTGGTAACTTACTCTAAGCGAAGCCAACTACCCAAGCCAAAGCCATCATCCAAGCTTCAACTATACTTGAACAAAACTTTGCTCAAACCCTCAATGGTTTGCCAACCGAAGCCGACCTCACACGACTAAACCCAACTCATTGAGGAGTTCCACAACAGACCAGGCGATCGACGCTCAACCCATAACCGTACCTCTGCAACTGATAACAACCGAGTCGCGTATAACCAAACCCCAAACCACGGTCTCGTCATCTCTAAGGGTGTACAGGTTATATAAAAGAAGACATGAGACATGACAACCTAAGGTCGATCTATCATGTTATCTCTACCACATAATTATGCTAGCACATAGCCACAACGATCATGTAGACACAACACCGATACCGAGGAGAACCGACAAGAATGACGAGTCATTTTGGACAACCCACTTAGATTCCTTTCTAGAAATCACGTTCGCGAAAAGCGTTTCTAACTTGGCTCCCAAGTTTGTTAATCCAAACACAAGACTAATTAATCATAAGGTCCAACCTCCATGCTCACATATACACGACATCAAACACAGGCAACCAAGCACACACATATCCTCACAAGGTGATGCACCCTCTTCCCATGGCTCATAGGTATTCGAACCCAGAGTTTTGATACCAAGTTATCACGCCCCAGAACCTGGGGTCACGTGAAATTCTACCAAACATCAGTTTTATAAAAAAATAAAGGTTTTCATACATTTAAATCCGCCTATTGAAACCAATAGAGTTCCCAACAAAAGGATCTCTCATAAATAAACAACATACAGTTCCAACATGCATACAATATATCGCCTTATGGCATACAAGACCTGCCTTTAGGAACATGCAAACCAAAAAGGAAAAACTATAAAAGTCTTCCACCACCGCGGGCACCACCAGAGCTACTCCTCATGCATATCATCACCTGAAAATGGTTTTACAGAAAATCCCACCCGTGAGCCGAAGCCCAATAGAAACATACTATAAAGTTGTAAAGCAGGAAATATGCAATCATATAGGGTGGGAGCTAAACTCAACCACCAAACCTAAAATGTTTTTTTTTCACAAACCCAAAGTTTTCCCATCAGACTACATGAGTCTCCAAAAATAGTTTTATTTCATAAAACCCATGTTTTCATCCTTCAAACCAGGTATTGCAACTAATGCAAATAATCAACCACAGTTAAGAAAAAACACTAATCAAAACATTGTTCCCTCGCTGAATGTACCATCGCGAAAAAGATAAATATGATCATATGTACCGACTCTGTCACACAAACAAAGGTAACAACTATAGACCCCTATATGGTATCTAACCCTCATATATCGTAGGATCACTTAGATACACACAAGTTCTATATGGAGCACCACCACAAATGCTTAATTTACAGGCTACGACCCCGAGGGAGCTAAGCACCCATCTGTCTCAGTTTACGGGAATTAACCCGAAGGACCTGAGTACCTACTATGCGCACGTTTTTGGACTCACACCAAGGGTAACTCGTGCCACATACACATCATCCCGGTACATCTAGATAATCATCTAAAAACCAAATTGTAGCACCAACTACAAAACCTTTTCGCAAAATCTTTCACAAATATACATTATACATGTATATATAGATCCATTCATTAACATGGAGATCAAACAAAACATTTTACAAATATTTTCCCCAAAAGCAATTATACAACGCATGTATAAGCAAAAGATCCAATCCATGAAACCATGGAGATCAAACCAAAACACTTCAAAATATTTTTTCTCGTTTTTAACAAAATGTTTCAAACCTGAGACTCAACTCCAAGGGTTAGCTCCAAACCTCTAAAACATAAAATGTTGAGATTTTTCACAAAATTTCAATTTTTCACCATTTTCAAGAACTCCCTTTGAAAACCATCGAACCACAAGTTATATCATGTAATAAACCAGGAAAGCGTAAAGCATGCTTTTTATCCAAAACAAGGTTTAAACATAAAACATGATATGTAAGCATTTTAACCGGTAAAAGTGTACAACAGAATGTAGCATAACTGGGCAGTCATCACTATCACGTCTCGACATCTGGACCACGTGAAACACCCACAAAAAACTCCCAAGGGACAAGAGACTTGATCAAAAGGGCTCACAAGGATGGAGAGCAACCTTCCCCAAACATTTGGCCAAAAACGGATGAAAAATGATTTGAAAATCTTGACATACCTTCACTCTTTAGGTCATAAATTTTTCTACAAAAATAATTTTGAGGTGGAAGAGGTTCCATTGGAAAGAAAACTTCCAGGGCTTCAATTTGAACACAAAATTAACCCCACTCCGAGTCTGCATGATGGAGATACATCAATTTTAAAAATAGATTTTCAACCAGCGAAAATAGACCGTAAGCTAGACCGGTCAAGCGGTCTGTCCAATGGTCAGTCAATCCGAGAACTCCCCAAGACTGCCCTCTAGACCGCTTGAGCGGTCCCTCAAGCGGTCATACGTGAGGAATTGATATTTTTGCTGAATTTTAAAGCCAAAAACCATCTGAACTAAAACAAAACCTCCAACTTACATATTTTTGAACCCCGTGGGCATACACGAACCCATACCCACAAAGGGAACCAAAAGGAAACACTTAAACATGAATCTTTTTATCCAACCCAACCCGTTCATCCAACCAAAATGACAAAAAAAGGTTTTTAAACTCAAAATCCAACTTTCTCCACAACAACCAACCAAACTAAAAATTGAAGTAACTAAACTCCCTTTCGACCTCCTCGGACATACACAGGCCCAAGGCTAACACCCAAACCTCAAAGGAAACCCTCAAACTCCGATTACATCCAACCGAAATCAACACAAATGCCTTTTTAAACAAAAACCCGATTTAACGAAACATAAGTTGGTTGTCTATGCTTTTTTAACCGGTCAACATACCTATAATTGCACATAGTACCCTTTAACAGCAGTAGAGTCTAGAATCCTACCTCGTTGGGTCAAAAATTTGACGCCTCGTTCTATGTGCAAATTCGAGCTTCGTCAAAATCAATTTATGTCCGGATAGATGTGTAAACCACGAAGCAAATACTAAGGATCTGCTGTCTGATCATCAAAAACTGAACCCCAGGCCCCTGAGAAGTTAGAGAGAAGGCAGAGAGAAAAAAGAGAAAACTTAGGAGTTAAGTTTTGAAAATATCTTTTGAAAATATCTAATTCTAAATATTTATAGGCCTCCAAAAATATCTTTTTTTTTGAATTTTTAAAATTCGGACCGCAGCTTCCCGCAGCCCTTGGGACCGACCCCACAAAATCTCTTAACCTGAACATGCGTCAAAATCACATTTTTATAGAATCTCACGCCAAGCCTCCACTGCTCGAGCGCCCAAGCACCGCTCGAGCGATCATCGCTGGGAGAAAAAAAAATTAAACCAAGGAAGCAGACCAAACTTTAATCCTTACTCCCATGAACACTTAGACCATTTTCAAAAATAAAACGGATCAGGGTCTCACAAGGTAAATACCCAAGGAGAGTCTTGACAAATTACGAAAATATACCCGCACCACACCGTGATAAAAATATAAAAATGAGTTTTGACAATAAACTGGCTTTACTTTTCTAATTAGAGTTACTCTTTCGCCCCCCAATAAACTAAGAGGCCATTAAGGTCCACAGCAATCAACGTGCAAGAAGGAATAAAAAAATAAGTAAAAATACAGTACTTATTTTTCTTTAAATACTGTACTTATTTTTTCTTTGGCATATGCTATAATTAACTCTAAAAATAAGTCTAAAAGTAATAGACTCCACACATTCAAAGTTTTCTATAGTTGTAATAAATGGCTATCTCGACCATTTGATGATTCAACATGCTAGATAAATAGTATATATTATTTGAATATTCATTGAGTTATAAGTTATTCAACAATTAGAGCTTAATTTAGCATAGTCATTATGAAATCTGTCATTCATTTAATAGACATAACATTAGAAGGTTTACAAATATCCTATAATTCCAACAGTTGAAGCTTCATTAGTAGAGCCAATATAAAATATTAACGTTAATATCATAATAGAAATAAGATAGGAATTCACAATTTTTATAATAGCAGACAATATCTAAACATAACCAACTTATCAGAACAAATTTAAATTTTAACTATAAACACCCACACACAAAAATAGTCAGTTATTATTCTTCAATTGACCATACAAAATAGAATAAACAAATAGAAAATAAATATTTCATCAACCATCCAAACATTGGCAAAAAGGATCACCCACACAAAAATAGTAATCGAGTTGACTTTTTTGTTATATCACCAGCCTTAAAAATAAATAGCAAAATGCTATTTATAATTTTCCCTTCATCAAAATTTTCAACCTCCAAAGAATTTATTTTTTCAGTTCTCTCTATGATTACTTTTTTCGAAAGAACTGAGCGAATGGTTTATGGGGATCTGAGTCTTAGTGAGGAAATTGACGCGGTCAATCCCTTCTCACCATCGAGTTGGCTTTCTGTTATCTGCAAAAAAAAAAATGAATGATTAGTAATAAAGTATATAATGAATGGTCTAGTTATAGAATCAGTGGTACTGATTAATTACAGGATTAGTTATGCATGTGGTAAAATAATTAAAATGATGATAAAAACCTCTCATTTGACAATGTATGTAGTTGCATTTTTAGATTGATAAAAAAGTTATGTATAGTGAAAAAAGTAAAACTTTAAACCGCTAGTACATGAACAAAAAGATAGAGAGGTTTAATTAAAAATGTGTGTTTACCGGGAGCAGTCAGTGGAGGGGCTGATCTTGTAAGGAACGTCTACATCGCATGCTTTAAGGAGGTTGGCAGTGTGGTTGAGGTTTAAGCCAGGGAGGGTCTCAGCAGTTGACTTCAAGCATAAGTAAGAGGTCTGGCGGTCTGCTTTTGTCCTAGTCGTGTTATTCATGTTCTTAAGCCAGGTGTGCGAGGAGCTTGTAGCACCCCGACCCTTCACATGGCAACGATACTGTCCTCTTTGGGCAAAAGCCCTCACAGTTTTGTTCTTCCTAGGGGGGTCACCCATCATTGCATTGCTCCCGCCCAAGCACGCTTAACTGCGGAGTTCTGCTAGGGTCTCTACCACCTGGGAAAAGGCCTCATTGAATATAAGGGTCCAAGATCTTTCTTTTATAGCCCAGGAACTCCCTCTCCCTTTTCGATGTGGGATACCAGGATATCACAATCCACTCCCCTTAGGGCTGCACGTCCCCGTGCAGTAGCCTGCCAGTCCTTATCGACTCGTCCACTTAGTAGCCCGCCCACGTGTCACGCGAGACGGCAGGGGCGCCCACTCGGAGGTGAGGAGAGTCGGCCCTGATACCATATGTAACACCCTGACCCTTTACATGGCAACGATATTGTCCACTTTGGGCAAAACCTTCACGATTTTGTTCTTCTCAGGGAGGTCACCCATCCTTGCATTGCTCCCGCCCAAGCACGCTTAACTGCGGAGTTCTGCTAAGGTCTCTACCACCTGGGAAAAGGTCTCGTTGAATGTAAGGGTCTAAGATCTTTCTTTTATAGCCTAGGAACTCCCTCTCCCTTTCCGATATGGGATACCAGGATATCACAGAGCTCCTGCCCCGTGCTCCTGAGATAGTTGAGGCATGGGCCCATGTTGCTAATCACCTGACCACATGTCAAAACTGCTACATCACAGGCTGCAACTACCATCATGCATATGATCACCAAATTGCAAGTAACCTTAGGCACCGCCTTGTCCTAGCAACCTATCTATGATCTAATTGTACACCAAGGAAGAAAATCTTAAGAACTGCCTATAGAGAGTGAACAATATTTCTATAATAATGTATTTCAATGATCCCATTAAATCTTAAGATAGAATGCAATCTCAAAAGTGCAAAATTCATAGTTTCAAATGAACACCTATCCATGAGTTAAAATAAACATCACACAACTTAAATTAAAAAAAAAATTTAAACAAACTCAGTTGAAAAGTGACTTGAAAGTAAAAATAATACAAACAAACAAACAAACAAACAAACACAAAAGCTCTCACCCCACTCAAGACTCTTGGCAAAGTTTAAAACAAAAAATAAAATAATGGATAATATTTCTCTATGGAGCTTAGATAGCCACCGTAAAATGATTCCAAAAACAAATATCAAATGAAGATTTCACCAAAATACAACTAAACAGAAAGATAGCCACAAACCTAGTTGATATACTACTTAGAATGTGGTGGCGATAGAACAATATTTTTGGTTGAAAATCCCATCTAGTTAAGATAATGTGCCTAAATACATAAAAATACCCACTGTTGGAAGTTTAAAAACTATAACAAAGTTTAAAAAATCAGTTAATATCTGAAAAAGAAAACTAAAAGAAAATTGAAGTTAGTTCCAAACCAGTACATGAATGTTTTTTTTGCCAAAAGAGGTTTCCACCAAACTCATTTGATGGAACCAACAATCCTCCCACGAATTTTATTTGCCTATGATGACACTGGTTTTGCATTTTTAAAGTGTTTTGAAAGTTTGTGGTGGGTTTGAGTGATTTTAACATTACGTAATTTTAACATTATATAATTGAGTGATTTATCCAAACCAATTTATATATATAATAAATCTTACACAATTAGACTCAAACAAAAACCAAACTATTTATGCCAAGCACATTAGACTAAAATTCAAAAAGCTTTCTAAATAGCAATTTGTTGGGAAAAAATCAATCCATTAGAAGTTGTATTAGTACATAAAAAAAAGCTAAAAAAGAAAATGATCAAATACAAAAAAATATTGGTCTTTATTTCAAGAATACTAAGTTTGTTAAACCACTTATAAAATAGGTGAATATGAGGAAGCAATATAGAGTTATGAAATTTTTCTAAAAACTTGCTAATATGAAAAGTCTTAATAGGTGGCTGCAATAACATAAGCCAGTTTAATAAGGGCAGTCTAACATGACTAACTAAAAAGACAAATATATCGCCAATCCAAGATTCAGCAATTAGACTTATCCAAATTTACATGCCACATACATGGGAAATAGGAGAATGTTGCACCCCGTGTTGGATGAAATCCTCATCTTATACTTTTTTCTTCCCTTTTTTGTGAAGTGTGGTAGGATTATTCTCAGCATTTACTTTCACTTTTGATTTTTGCCTTTTTCTTTTATTCTTTCACTAACCATGCTTTCAAAGTAAATGGTGGTTTATGATGTGGGAATTGCACCTTTTCAGATGTATAAAATGTTATAAAGATCTACCAGCTGTTGGCAACTAAAACAAAAGTGATAGAAAACAAAACAATAGTGGCTCAGTCAACAACAAAATAAATATCGAGAGTGCTTCTTCCCTCACTAAAAACAAAACCCAATTTCTGAAATCATGCTCAGAGAAAGAACAAAACTTAAGATAAAAAAAGAGATCTAAACAACAAAATGCCATTTATGAGATAAGATCACATGTTTTGACACAATTGGAGACAACTTATGGTTGTAACCTATTGGTTTGAGTTAATAAAAGTCTAAACATCATTAGTGATAGAAAAGTCTAGTAAACCCAACGGATTTCATTACAAGGTTACACAATGCAAACACTAAAAATGAGATTGCAGTATATTCCACTCAATCACATTCCACCATGCTAGGCAAAAATAAATATTTGGAATTTGGACCATCATTAGTGATAGAAAAGTCTAGTAACAAAAAAAAAACATTAATTGCCGCAAAGAGAGGCCTTAAGTAGTTGTGTGATTCATACACATTTAGTCAAAAAAATCAAGCATAAACTTTCAAGCATACTTCCCTCAATTCCATTTAAAAAAGCCCGACTAATAAAAATAAATTATGGCCCACATCAACCGAGATATTAAATAAATAATAAATAAATAAAAGACAACCCTGCATACTCCCCTCAATTCCATTTAAAAAAATAAGCACACAACCTAATAGCACCACTTACAATAACCAATGTCTAAAGGCACTCCAAACATCTTTTTTGAGAACACTATGCAATTGCTATACAATCGTAATAGTAGTGCCATACAAATTATTTCCTTTTTAGATCGACCTCTTAGAATTGCACTGAACATACTAAATTTTAGGGACAACTTGAATGGGGGATTTTTTTTTCTTTAGGAGGCAAAACAAAATCACAAAATAAAGGATAAAATACCAATTGACACTCATAAAAGAACTGATAAAAAATACACTGCCCAATCCTATTAGATATATCCAACCAAAAAAATGCCAAAATACGACCAACAAATGCCCAATCCTATTAGAATTGTCCAACCACAAAAAAAAAGAAGAAGAAGAGGAAGAGATAACTAATAAAATTAGTTTGATTTAATACATTTAGAAATCGGTTTCAATATTGAATTTGAAAGGATATGATCAGTTTCACAAATCACATATACCATTCTATGATCAGTTTGGTTTTGAAAAGTGAACTAATGAAATGATATAAAAAGTTTCACTATTGAGAATGAAGAGGTAGCTTAGGTTTAGGAACCTAGAGCACAAATGAAAAGATAGAAACAGAGGCTTAGGCTTTGAAGCTTCAATTTTCAATAAAACAAATCAAACAATACAATACTCACAGAAAGAGATGGCCCCGTGATCCAACCGTAAGAGAAACAAACCAAATGCCGCACAACAAATAGAGAGAAACAACTAACCCTTTTACAGTGGAGAGGAAGATAATAACAATTTATCCGTTCCTTGATTTTCACATTTGGATACTATAGCAAAATCAACAATGATACGCAATTTAAAGAAAAAGGACGAAAAGAAAATTTAGCAAAATTACCTGCTAAGAGCTATGGCAAACTGGAATTTGGAAATCCCATTATATACTTTTTATAAAAAAACAAAAATTACAAATAAAAAGCAGAACATCACACTTGTTATAAAAAAAAGAGTTTTTAAGTAAATTTTAGAAGAATCAGTCAATACCCTCTTGATTAAGTCAACTCCCAAGCAAAAAATGATCAGGCCTACTTGAGCAATAACTTGCTTGTCTAAGATCAAAATAAAAAGAAATAAAAAATAGACCACTGAAATTTTAGACAATCAAAAAATCCAAGGCACTAAGTTTCTAATATATGATTAATGTTCGAAATTGTATAGTTTTTACTGATACAATTATATTTAATATGATGTCCTTCACTTTGTCAAGAACTACTCTTCATATGCTTTAAATTATTCTCAACTGAATTATTATTATTAGAAATAAGAAAATAAAAGGCATAGTTAAAAATATATCTTAAGAATATCGAAATCTTTCCATTTAACAAAGCAAATCAAAACCCAAGAAAATATCTTTTCAAATCACAATGCACGAAATTTTGTTACCCTAATCCAAAACCTACAATAGCCTTCTTTCTAAAATCATAATGCATTGAGGTAATTTTAATTTACAGATTGAAGTTTCCTAAAATCAATCATTGACGTGCTTTTCTTTTTGTTTGTGGAGAACAAATAATGAGAAAAAAATTAAGAAAAATTTGTATTACTAAAAAAATCTTCCACAAAAATAAAAAAATCCACAAATTCTTCCAAAAATCCAAATCCAAGTTTCCATTTACCTCCAATGTTGGTATAACCATGTGGACATCAACCTCTCCGAGTGGCTCATCGCCTGAAATCACAGCCAATACGACGCCACTGTTGAGCTTCGGTGGGAACATCGACGAAGATCGAAGTCGTTGATCTCTACGGCGATAGAGCCTGTGCGAGGCGATGTGATTCCTCCAGCGGGCCAGTAGTTGCTGAATGATGACAGAGACATCAATGTTTGAAGCCGGTGGTGGTTCTGGAGTTTTGGTGCTGAGCCAGTACGAATCGCCATCGATCTGTTGAGGCTGTGGATCGCGGCGGCGAGAAGAGAGGTGCAAAGGGAAGAGGAACAGGCGAGAGGGGAAGAGGAAAGAACGTCTATTTTTGCAAAGGAAGAGGAATCAAGCGTAAGTTATGCAAAATGGGCGGGATCTAGAAATAGAAACATACGATCTCAACCCTTGACTGTAAATTAGAATTAAATCTCCACCATTCATACACAGTTTGTCTCTAATACATTTTGAAAAACTGACTTGATTTATTATATAGATGAGCCAAAACTCGTAGGATAAAGATTAACTCATATATAATGCATGATTTGTGAGGTGTGATGGGTGTAACCGAAATAAATATACACATAATTCAAATCCTTTCCTTTTTAACACACACACTCACGCACGCAAAAGTACTTCCATTTATCTCTTTGTTTTCCATCCATAAATCGTTCATTTTAATTTTTCAATTTTCACAAAAACCGTATTACTTCTAATGAACCGGTGTCGGGCATAGCTTATAGAAATTCGTCCCTATTAATCCCAATAGGCTACGCGAAGTCATTGGGTAATAGATAGCTCTATAACTCTCCACGACACAACACCACGTTTTAGGGGCTAACCCGTGGGCACGTGGTCCCATCTTGTGCAAGTTTTCGGTCTTTCACCGCAGACCCGCTAGGCCAACTTAATCCACATCAATTCATATGGTTCATTATTGGTTAAAAACCTGAAAGTCCAACCCACAAATGGTTCCTCTCCCAATTATTGCCATAATACACCATTTTGATTCAAAATCCAATTTTTCATTAAATTTCCACATCACATATATCACAACTTTCATTATAAATTTTCTCATATTTCATAACGTTTCTATCATGTGACCCAGCACCAAGAACACAAGGTTGATAGCAAAAGGATCACATTATTTTAAAAAGCTAACACCCATCATGTATATATATACGTATCTATTTGAAACCCACATTTATTGTAATAGAAAGACCAATCAGCTAACTCAATGCATGCCTTCCAACACAATCGAGA
>JAOTRH010452704.1:0-30167 GCA_034768845.1 Heliamphora exappendiculata | reverse complement strand
TTGATTCTTTCAGATCGTGTGATTTTTAAAATTAATAAATTTATTTTAATTAAACAGATTTTTATAACCCTAAAAAAATTTTAAAAAATCAAAGTGGGAAAGAGAATTTATTCACAAATAAATTCCGCGATATCCATCACTAGTTTGCAGGCAATATAATTAAATCCTGCATGTTGGCAGTAAGGCTTTTCTCTCCATCGGATAGATTAATTGCGGTATCGCCAATACAAATCTCGTTTAAGAATAATTTTGAATAATTATTAGTATGGATCACTTCTCCATCTAAAGAGTTAGTTGAAAAGTGATTAATTTGAGATTAGGTGGTGGTTAACACTTAATTGTATATAATAGTGTCCTCTCTATCTGAGTCACTGCTATTAAATACTGGACCGAAACTATATTTTGTTGGAGACAAAACTACTAAGATCATTGTTTTTGCAAATGATTTTTGATAAAAAAAAATTAACTAGACGAGAAAACATTGAAACGAGTTCCAGATAAAACTTTTGAAGTCGAACGATCAAAATAAAACCCGTGCAACCAAAATTAATTTAGAAGAATATTTTTTACCGGTCAAATCTTCAACTACGTTTTTTATTCTGAGTTAAAACTCCCGTCAAACCTTCTATTGTATTTCTTTATGTGATTCTCGAATATAGTGTGGGCTATAATCCTCTGAGAACTAGTACCGGCAGAACCTAAATAGCTTTAGTCTTGAAGCCAAGTTATGAAACTAGTTCAGCCTCCCCGCATATTTATAGGGCTACAGTATTGACTTGTGGAGTAATTATGAGTAAGAATCCAGTGGAACACAAACACCCATCGATAATTTTTGCAAATAAGCAAACCTCATAGCGATATCTGTAATTATGGAAAACAAGCAACGATTTGTGCAATTTTCATAAAACACTAAATTACAGTTCACACCACTAAAGAACTATAATTGCACTCTGACCCATAATCTCAAGACCTTCTTGCATTAAGCTCCTACTACTAAATGCTTATCATTTCTCCCTATGTTAAGATTTTCGATACCCGCCAATTAAATTTAATTACTAATAATTTAATTTAATCGGCATCTTAAAATTTCTTAAACCCTTCTGCTTAACTTATTTAACCAACAGATTATCAAATCCACTGGCAGGCCTTGCCCCAGTCAAAACTTATAAGCTTTCTTAAGGGGTATCGTCAATTTTGATCTTTTAGGATGTGAATTCCATCAATAATTAATAGTCACCATATAAATAATACCGCTATCCAGCTCACCGAAAATATAGACCCATATAAGATCGCACCATCTGATGAATCAAAATAACGAATATTAAATATACGTAAATTAATAACTATTTCAGGATTAAGAGGATAAGCACTATTAATAATAACTTTGGGGTGTGAATTAATTTATATAGTCAGTATAAAATTAATTATCCCAATGTGTCTCGTTCAATACACATAAAGTGTACTAACACAAAGAGTCAGAACAATAGACGACACTATTATCTGTTTTTCGTAACCAAGACAGGCTTACTAAAACTCTGTGCTATAGTCATACCGATAGTATGTCAATTTCCATCTAAACTGTGAATATAAAACATATATTTTGCAAGAACTTAAAATCTGATCTTCTGTGTGCAAGCCGTACTCTACACACCAGATACATGCAATAAAGAGGAGAAAGACTTGAGGACCTCTGCTTTATTTTGAAAATTTCACAGCTTTCCTTTTTTATTTGTTTGTAGAGTTTGGGACTTGCGTGCCCTTTTTTTATTTTCAAAACTTTGTAACTCTAATCAAAGTAATGAAAAAAAGGTTCAAAATTATCAAAGTTTTTTGATTCAATTAAATGACTTCATTATTAAAATTAAGAAATGAATTTGCATTGGTCATACTTAGATTCAAAGATGGTTATAATAAAGAATGTGGTCGGACTTCTTTAAAAGAAGCTGCCTACGTATCCCAAAAAGATGGAATCAGTTCATAATGTAGTTCAGGCTCGGTTTTCACTCGGGTATTGACACTCTCCTTTTGTAATGCCCTAACTTTTGCCAAGGTCGCCCTTTTGGGTTTTCGGCCTTGCGTGCTGCTCTAACTTTTGTCTGAGTTGCCTTTTGGTTTTCAACTCAGCGAGCTTTTATTTTCTCTTTGTTTTTACCTCAGGGATAATACTGTTTGAGCTTATTAAGGTTTACTGGAGTGGAGAACACATTGCCATCCAAATTCATAATAATGACTGCTCCATCAGTCATGATAGTTTTGATTAGAAACGGTCCAGACCAGTTCAGCTTGAACTTGCCTCTCGGGTCAAAGATAGGAGCTCTGAATTCCTTAAGAACCAGATCTCCTTCTATGAGATCTCGGGTCTTGACCTTCTTATTGAATGCTCGAGCTATCCTCCTTTGATAACCTTGTATATGAAACAGAGCTTGCAGTCTTCCTTCATCAAATAAGAGCAATTCTTCCATTCAGTTTTCCTGCCATTCTACTTCTGAAATACTGGCCTCGGCTACCACTCGTAGCGAAGGAATTTCCACATAAATGGGAAGCACGGCTTCCATCCCGTATACTAGAGAGTATGGCGTGGTTTCGGTTGAAGTTCTGATCGACGTTCGGTATTCCCAAAGTGCAAATGGTAGATGTTCAGGCTAATCCTTATACGAGTTGATCGTCTTTTGTAGGATTTTCTTGATGTTCTTGGTTACTGCCTCAACTGCTCCATTGGTCTGTGGCCGATATGGTGAGGATTTGTGAGCCACTATCTGGTATTTCTCGAAAAGATCCAAGACCTCTCCTTGAAAATGTGAGTCATTATCTGAGATAACTTCATGGGGGACCCCGTACCGACAAATGATGTTTTGCTTGATGAACTTAGCAACATGAGAGGCTTTCAATACAAAGTAGGAAGTTGCTTCCATCTACTTGGTAAAGTAGTCAATGGCCACTAAGATGAACTCATGCCTATTTAACGCCTTCAGTGTTACCTTGCCAATCACATCAATGCCCTATACTGAGAATGGCCATGGTAACGTCAGGTCATACAGTTGTGATGGGAGAACGTGCATAAGGTTTACATGAATTTGACATTTATAACACCTCCATGCGAACTGTATACAGTCTGTCTCCATTGTCATCCAAAAATATCCTTGACGTAGGATCTTTTTGGCTAACATGTTTTCACTCATGTGTGGCCCACAGACTCCTGCGTGTATCCATTTTATCAGTTCTTGGCCTTCTTTAGTGTTGACGTATAGCTTATTGACCCTAGAATGCCCTCTTTTATATAGTCTACCACCGCAAATGACAAACTGTTCAGATAGTCATCGTATCGCCCTTTTGTCCTTTTTGCTTGCAAACTTGGGGTATTCTCCGTTCTCCACGAAATTCTGAATGTCCAAATACTATGGAAGGTCGTCGATGCTATCCTCAATTGCGGCTTTCATCTCGTATGTCGGCTTTCGTTTCTGTTCGATTATTAAAGGGCCTCATTCTGACCCCGAATGGTATGTCAATCGTGGATGCTAGGGTGGCCAGTGCATCGGCGAACTTGTTTTGCAGTCTTGGCACATGGGTAAAGATTGCTGATTCAAAACACGGTATCAACTTCTCTAGTTCTTGGTGGTAGAGAATCAATGTCACGCCATTGACCTTCCATTCTCCTCTCGCTTGTGAAACCACCAGTGCTGAATCTCCGATGACTTCTAGCTTCCTTGCCCTTAATTCTAAGGCTGTCTCCAACCTAGCTAAACATGCTTCATACATACATCATAATTGTTGGTAAGTTCAAAATTGAGTTTCAAAGACAAGGGGACGTGCAATTCGTCGGGAGTGACGAGGATTCCTATTCTATAGCCATATTGATTGGATGCGCTATCAAAATATAGAGTCTACTTGTCATTCCCAACTTTCATTAGCTGTTCGTCAAGAAAGTGAAACTCTGTGTATTCACCTCTCTCAACTGGTTGGTCCACTGATACATTAATGTTAAAAGATTATACTTAAAAAATTAAAAAAATATCACTTTTTATGAAAGTGAGATTATATATATTTTTTATTTCATTTTTTTAAAATATGATAATAAATTAATTTTTTAAACACACTTTCTACTCGTAAATGTGATTATAAATTAACAAAAACAAAAATTAATTTTTAATTCCCTCTCTTTCCTGATAGTTCTGGCATTCCCAGTCCAAATGCCAACTGATAAATTAGGGTTTGCATAGCACAGACCAGAGCGACGTTGAAGATCTCAAGTCTGCAACTTTCATCCCCGCCGCCGATTCGCTTCTTCCTTCGACCACCACCAAAAATGGCGACTCAGATGAGCAAAAAGCGAAAGGTGATTTTTTGATTCAGTCATCATACTCGATATATATAACATAATATTCATGTATAAGTTTGGTTGTATATGTAAGAAGAAGTTTTGTTACAGTTCGTGGCTGATGGAGTCTTCTTTGCGGAGCTGAACGAGGTTTTGACTAGGGAGCTACCGGAGGATGGATACTCTGGAGTCGAGGTTAGTGTTACACCGATGTGCACAGAGATCATCATTACAGCTGTGAAATTCAAATCACAAACCAAACCCTAGTTGTGAAATCACAAACTCAAATCAAAGATTCACTAACGGGCCAACGACGTTGCTTGCTCTCAACTGTGCAAATTGAAATCACTCATTCTGTCACTCACCGCCGGCGCTGCTTTCTCTCACCACTAGCCCACCGCCGCTACTATGCTCCTGCCTGCACACTCGACACCGTCAGGCGTGACACCGCTCTGCTCTGCTCTTGCGCAACTGCGCTGCTCGGATCTGCTATGCTCCTGCGCATCAGATTTTGATTTTACGAATCTCTCTCAAACTCGGTATGCCCCATCTCTCTCAAGGTCTTGGTTTATCTGTTGGATTTAATTTTACGAATCAGATTTTTTGAACACCCCCATCTCTGTTAAACGGAATTCTATCTTTTAGCTCCTGCGCAAACGTGAAACGCCCAATCTCTCTCAAACGTGAACCACCCCATCTGCTCTGCTCCTGCGCAAATTTTGTGGGTGTGGGACATTGTTACTGTGATTGTTAGCTTTGTTAACTATTTTGGATTGGATTGTTAGCTTTTATTGGGACTAGTAGCTTTTATTGTTGGTATATTTTGGTTTCTTTTTTGATAGATCATTTGATTTGTATTTATGGTGATGATTTGTTCTTCTTCCCGTAAACATGCAATTAATTTCTTTGTTCTTATTCCTCTTGCTGTTAGCAGCATTGGAGTGGTTTGCACGGAAGCTCTCTCTTTGTTCCAGTTCTCTGTATAATGTTATAGTCATCCCTCCATTCATGTGATTGTCTTCCCCCATTCTTTTTAATTGCAGTAAAGGAAGAAATCACGGTGTTGATTGTGGCCACAATTGCTTGGGGACTGCGCAAATGCTCTCGAGCTATCGAGTTGGTGTTGATATTCCTCATTGCCATGAAACCTGGTTTCATCCATGCTGTATATAGTATGTTTAGTTAGCCTAAGATTTATTTGTTTGTTTCTTTATTCATTTAAGTTTTCTGACAAAGCCACAATAATAGCTTACCGATCAATTGTATGATCTGAACATGGTAAGTTTATGATATCAAATGATTCTAGGCTAATTTACTAATTGGTGCCAAATGGTGATCTGTGTTTCAGTTATATTCTTTTTGATATATTTTTTGAGCCACAACATCAGCAAAAAGATCCGCCAATTCCTTATTCTTTTTTGCGGAGCTCATTTTGCAATATTGTACATTCTACAGCTTAATCTAGTGTCCTCATTTTGCAGTATTGTACATTCTACAGCTTAATCTAGTGTCCGAATATTTAGAGCAAAAAGGCTTTAAATTTTATGCATTGTATACAGTTTACTTTTTTCTTTTATTTTCATTGTCTTTCTTTCTTGTGTATTTGATTGACAAAGATTCTATTTAAATTGTTGTAGGTCTTCTTGAATGTGACAGTTCCTGGAATTTCTTGGAAATGGTTGTACTTGCATGCTTATGTGCAGTTCATAACCATGGTTCTGAAATGCTATTCTCATTCTCAGCAATAGTGCAGCATGCCCCTTGCCTTCCAGTTGGATTTAGCATCTTGAAAGCTAGGTTGAACAAGTCAGTTCTATTATCAGTTTATGCCTCACCAACCATTAGAGACAGTCGTAGTGATAGTTCTTGTCGTATGGCTTTATTCCATGTTTCATGGAGTATTTTGGAATGGCTTCTTATTTTTATATCTTACTTCAATATTTTTAAAATTGGTATCATTTTCTTGATTTTTTTTCCACAGAAGGTTTAACGTCATGGTTGTCTTTATTATTTGTGTATCTTTAAACACAAATAATAAAACTAAAATGTCAAATGCCAAATGAAGAATTCAAAAATGTGTTTATATAAACATTTTTATGCTTATCACCTCAAGTAGTTGGACTTTGTTGTCATGTTGTCATTTTCTTATCTGCTTCCATCTTTCTCATTTGGGAATACATGTGTGTGTGTGTGTATTATTTTCTCATGGATTTTTTCATTTTTATGCTTATCACCTCAAGTAGTTGGACTTTATTGTCATGCTGTCATTTTCTTATATGCTTCCATCTTTCTCATTTGGGAATACGTGTGTGTGTATTATTTTCTCATGAATTTTTGTTATTGTTACCGATGTTGGTTGGTTTGATAACCCCAATCACTAACTTCCTGACTCTTGTAGACCAACATCAAATCTTAGTGATCCTATACGTGGTTATATACCATCTAATTCTTGGTATCCCATGGCAATGCCTTCTCAGGTACTAGAAAGTTGATGTTTCTTTATTT
The DNA here is from genome assembly GCA_034768845.1 of Heliamphora exappendiculata. NCBI lineage: Eukaryota > Viridiplantae > Streptophyta > Magnoliopsida > Ericales > Sarraceniaceae > Heliamphora > Heliamphora exappendiculata. Next base: position 23,347 of record JAOTRH010452704.1, on the reverse strand, counting down.
TTTATTCCGCAGTTGGCTATTTTTGTTTGTTTGTTTCTTTTGTGCGTGTGTCCCTTTTAGTTGCTATCAAGGAAGATTATTTATTATGCTAGGATGTTAGCATGATTGATTGCCAGATAATGGAACTTACAGTTTTAATGTATTTTGAATGCATTATTGGAGTTACAGTAGTTGCTTATTTTTTTAATTTTTGAGCAACTTGCTTACTATTTTTTTGTTCTCTGTTAATTCTATCTTGTGAATTGGACTAACTTGCAGATTTCAGAGTGTGGTTAGTATTGTTATTCTCAACACTGGTTCAAGCGATAGATTTGTTGAAATTGCTGTTCCTTTCTTTAGTAAGAATTTTCTCAATTTGTATTGTGACAAATTTTAAATTATTAGGCATTTTTTTTTAATTTGGTACAATTGATCAAAAGATTATTGAGTGTCATATGAATATATTTCTTTGAAAATTTAATGAATTTTTTTATTACAGTCATGGTAATTTGTTTTGTTGTCTTGTGTTTGAAACTTGGAGTTTATTCTGTTGGAAACGCTCTTTTATAGTTGGTTTTTGTGTTTCACATTTATGGTTTATGGATATGATAAAACTAAATATGTAAAAACTTATATTTGAAACTAGCTAGAATTGGTGAGTCAGGAATTATATTAGTTGACAGGGCTATTATATGTGAAAAAAGACTTGAAATAACATTAGGTGCGCGCTGGTGCGCAGTGGTTATTTTTAATCATACTTTTTTAGTTTTTATCACGTACAAAAAGTGTGGTCGATAATGTGAAATTGACTTAACAATCACACTAATTTTATTTTTAATCACGCTTTTGGTTATTTTTATTCACACTTTTTGTTATTTTTAATCACATTTTTTAATTTTTCACGCATAAAAAGTGTCGTCGATAATGCAAAATCGTGATTTTAAAGTTTTAACAATCACACTAGTTTTATTTTTAATCACGTTTTTGTGTAAATAATCACGCGCAAAAAGCGTGATCGAAAATGTCGACTTTAGATTACACTCCCATAAATCACGCTTGGAAAAGCGCGATTGTAACCTTATAATTATACGTATAAAGCGTGATGTTTCAACTATTTTCTAGTAGTGGTCGGCCATGAATTCTGCCACTGCTCTACCATTGACTGACTTTCAAGTGACATATTTAAAATCAAATTTTGATAACAATAGCAACCATCGAGCCAACCTTCCTGTTAGTGCTGGCTTTTCAAATAGGTACTTCAACGGGTCCATCCGAGAGATGATATTCACTGTGAAAGATAGCATGTAATGCATCAATTTTCGAGAAGCCCAAATCAAGGCCTAACATGTCTTTTCCAGTGGTGTGTATCGTATCTCTGACCCTGTCATCTTCTTGCTTAAGTAGTTGACAGCCTTTTTAATTCAAATTTTACCTTCTTGTGCCAGCATACATCCCATTGCCGAATCAGTCACCGACAAATAGAAGATCAGTGGCCTATCAGGTTCGGGAGGAGCTAGAACATGTGGATTTTGCAGGTATTGTCGTACGGTATCAAAGGCGTCTTGGCATTTTTTTATCTCATTCGAACTTGATTCCTTTCTTTAGTAGACGGCAGAACGGTTCACAGGTAGTTGTCAGATTTGCGATGAATCGGCTGATAAACTGTATCTTACTTAGAAAGCTCCTGACTTCTCGCTTGGTCTTTGGAGGAGGCATTTCCAAGATTGCCTTGATCTTTGAAGGATTGACTTCAATGCCTCGTTGAGTGATCATAAGCCCAAGCATCTTTTCGGCGGTAACCCCGAAGGCACACTTCTGTGGATTGAGTTGCATCTTGTATTTTTGAATCCTTTCAAAAAACTTTCGTAATGCTATAATGTGACCATCCCGATCTTTGGACTTGACTATCATATCGTCCATATATACTTCGACCTTCTTATGTATCATGCCATGCAGTAAAGTAGTGGCTGCCCGTTAATAGGTTGCCCTTACATTTTTCAAACCAAATGGCATCACACGATAACAATAGGTGCCCCAAGGTGTGGTGAATGTCGTCTTTTCTCTGCCTTCAGGGTTCATCAGAATCTGGTTGTACCCGGAAAAGCCATTCATGAATGACAACAAGGCATGCTCCGCTGTACTATCTACCAAGACGTCGATTTGTGGCAGTAAAAAATCGTCTTTCAGGCTAACCTTGTTGAGATCTCAAAAATCTACACAGACTCGGATACGTCCATCTTTCTTTAGCACTGGAACAATATTAGCCACCCACTTTGGATACTCGGTTACCATCAGGAATCCAGCATTGATCTGTTTGGCAACTTCTTCTTTAATCTTCAGAGCCCATTCTGGTTAGATCCGTCTTAATTTTTGTTTGACCAATTTAGCATCAGCGTATAAGGGGATATGGTGTTGTACAATGTCAAGATCAATTCTGGGTATATCCTCGTAAGACCATGCAAATACATCCTTAAATTTTTTTAATAAAGTTATTAGTTGCTCTTGTTCAACTAAAGATAAAGAATAACCGATTTGCACATTTTGTGGGTTAGTTTCATTACCCAGATTTATTGACAAAGTTTCTTCAATTATTAGTTAGGCACGCATTTTTTCTTCTCTTTTTATTAAAAGTTTTATTTTTTCAGAGATATTCCCGTCGAATTCAAAATTGTCAAAAAGCGTATGAAATAAATCAAATAAAGCAGAGTAATCAAAAATTTCGTTCATTTTATTGAAGGAAGATGGAATTACAAACTCAAAATCATAAACAGGGGGAGGTGCACAAACAAATGTGCCCTCAACCACAGACTCGGACTTTTACTCAGACTCAGAATAGACAACCTGCACATCACAAGACTCTAAGGTCCAATTCTTCACTTCCCTTGCAGCCACGTCGATGATGAGCTTGGTGCAGTCTGTTGGCGCGCTGAAGCCCATTATGAAGCAGTCTAGGTCAGCTACATGTAGCTGGGCTATCTTTTCATTGAACAATGCTCCCATGTCAATTCTGTCAAGTTTGTTGGCCCAATCTTCCTCTTGAATCTTCCTTCCTTCCTCTTCCCCTTTAACTATTTCTTCTTCTTCTGTGTCGGATAATTGATGGCTAAAGAAAATCTCTAGCCCTGGCAACTTTTGGTTGGTTTTCTCGTCGATTTATGACTCTGGAAAGCCGTAGTACGTGAAATCTTTTCATTTCTTGACAAAGTACCCATTAAGCGTTCCAGAATAATTGGCATTCCGTCCCTTTTTAGGCATTTCCAAATCTTCTTTCGTTGGTTCATACCCAAGATCAAAATGGTGCGAAGTTGGCAATACCTGAACAAGTTTCGGAATACCTTGTTGCTTACACCCTGATCCCATACCAGGGAAAAAGGACATTTGCCTCATCATTGTTACTGCTCGCGAGCTGATGTACATTTCCTCATTCAACATCTGTACAACCTGGGTTTTGTCGAACTGGAAACCACTGAGCGATACATCACCTTCACCATGTTGTACTTCCAACAGAGTTGAGCCATCTCCTCCTCTTGGGGGATGAATGTTATCTTCTCCGTGAATAGTCAGAACTACACCATTTTTATCAGTTTTAGTTTCTGATGGAGAGTCGATGGTACAGCCTGGACACTTGGGTCATATAACCAGGGTCTACCCAATAACAAGTTGAAAGATGCCAGTACATCTAGTACATGGAACTCGACCGACGTTTTCAAGGGCCCTACTGATATCGTAAATGATACCAGTCCCAATACGTCCCTTCTTGTGTTGTCATAGGCCCATACTCTGTGATTGCTCGGTATAAAGTGCTACGTCTTTAGTCCTAAATAGAGTGCTGTTCTGAGAGGGCATACATTTAATGCAGACCCGTTATCAATAAGAGTCAGAGGGACCCATTTGTCCAGGCATTTAACGATAATGTGCAGTAGTTTGTTATGATTCCTTCCCTCTGCTGGTGGATCTTTATCGAAAAAGAAACGACTTTTGGTTCTACCGTCGGCAGAATAAGTCCAATCAGTTGCTCTGGGGTGGCATCTATCGAAACGCTGACTTTATTTAGAACCTTTAGCACAGCTTGTCTGTGTTTATGCGAGGGCATCAGTAACCCCCAAATGATGATATTGGCTTGCATCTTCTTTAATTGCTTCAGCACTGCATCATCCTCTTCTTCTTGTTCTTTCTCCTTCGCTTTTCTGCTTGGTTTTCCTTTTTTTTAACTGGGCTGGTTTGAAATGCCGTCCACTTCTGGTCAAATGTTCTATCCCCTCATCTGGATCCCATAATCTCGTTATTATGTTACTGGTCTGTCGTACCTCGTTCACAGGCAGAGGGCTTTTAAATGCCCACAAATTACCTAAATCGCCGATTGCTATTCTTCCTCTTCTCTCATCATCATCTTCAATAGCGCATGTATTATCAACTTCTTCCCATATGTCCTCTTCGATAAAATTCACCTGCTGTTCCCGAGCGGCCCAAAAATTGGTTCACTCTGTTCCGTCTGATTTTTGCACGATCCTTGCCATCTAATAGGACTGCATCTCATTGACATATATCTCTTCCTCAAAAAGTTAGGAAAAAGTGATGCTAAGCACGTGGCCAAACCCATAAAGTCAGGTCGAGTAATCCAAAGGTCAATCATCTTCTTCGTTGTGCTCCTCCTCTTCTTGTTGGATAGCTAGGAATGCTGTCTGATACCACTCCCAAGCACTATCATTCCATTCCTCCATCCTGTCCTGACTGTCTCTAACCATGAGAAATGAGCATGCTGTCTGATCCTCAGTAGATAAAACATAAAGGCATTGCAGACACGCTGAACAGATATACTAACTCGGATGTTCTGATCGTCCCAGAGACATGTAATTTACCCCAGCCTACTTGGCATGGTTTGGCAAAGGGTTAGTCGTGACATTCGTCTTTGGAGTAGCGGATGGTGGTGGGATCACCTTGTTGTCGATGAAGTTCTGGATCTCATGTTGGAGTCTTAAGCACTTATTAGTTAGATGCTCGCGACCTTGGTGGAAGGCGCAGTATTGAGAAGTATTAAACCTTGGCGGTAGGGGATCAGGTACGGGCATGGGGTCCAATGGCTTGATAAGCCTCTTCTCGATGAATCGACTCAGAGCAATGGATAATGAAATGTTGAGGGGAATGAACACCCTCCTTGGCCTTTGTTGCTGTTGACCGTTATCTGACTATTGGGTATTGTTGGATTGTTGGACGGAAGAGGACGGGTTCAGCAGGTTTACCTTGTTCGAGTGAGACACGAGGTTGGTGGTGGCAGTTTGGTTTTGGTTGTTTGCTAGGAATGTCTTCCTTGGTTTTTGGCTAGGCTCGACTTTCTTGATATCCCCAGATTGTATGGCGTCTTCGATTTATACTCCAGCATCAAACAGCTGTTCAAAGGTAGAAAGCGACTGCGTGATAAGATAGCGCTTCAGAGGGGACTGCAGGTTCTTCACCACTATTTTCACTTGCTCTTTTTCAGAGGGCCGGTTTATTATCTTGGCAACTTTACCCCTTCATCGGGTTAGAAAATCAACAAAAGACTCCCAGTTCTCCTGTTGAGTCATTTTGAGCTCTTGGTTAGTTACGTCCAGTTGGATATTATAACTATATTGACTGATAAAAGCCGTAGCTATGTCTTCTCAAGTCCTAGTTTTAGCTACCTCTAGAGAAAGAAACCATCTTTGCATGGCCCAAGAAAATGATCGATGGAACAACTGAGCCTTAAGCTGGTCATTGATTCCCATTGGGGAGAGAGTTTCAACGTACATTCTCAGATGAATTCGGGGATCTCCAGTACCATCAAATTTCTCTATCTCTGGCATTTTAAACTTTTTAGGCAGTTTTGCATCTGGGAATAGGCACAAGCCACCTACATCCAGCATGTATTCTTCTACACCCTTAGCCTTTCTCAGCACCTTCTCCATTCGACCGATCTTCTCCGCCAGCACAGATTCCCTAGACTGGGCAGTGTTCTCTTCTTCTACCACCACTGGGCGGGGAACCCGAGGTAGGACAGCAACTTATGGTACCTCCGGTCCTTGGTTATTGTCTCAGAAGTCTTCGCGATTCTCATTGGTATCCTCTGGCTGTCCGTTGGCACTCGGCATACGGGCCTGAATTACCCAGATCTGTGCCTGACATTGGTTTTGAGCTTTGGTCTATTGCTGCACAGCTCTTTGTATCTCAGTAATAGCTCTCATCAAAGTTGTCAAGTTGACTTCATTCTTTGCTATTTTTGATGACCCGGTTGGCTGTTCAGATACTCTATAAAGTTTACCTGACCCTGATTTTTCTCAGACACGTGCCGACTGTGATCTTCTTGGCTCAATGATTTAGACCCAAAAAAATCTGTATCCCAAAAATAGAATAACCAGTATCAAACACTTCCCGAACAAGAATTCTGACGACATATAGAAGACAACAAATCACAAGTAGATAATCATAGAGATTGAAACAATACCCCTGCTGGGCTCATACTGGCAGCATGGTAACAGGACAACTCGGGACGACGGCTAAGATCAACCAAATTTTATAGGGAAGAAAAAATGGACAACACTCTAGCAGGAAAGCAATTCTAATCCTCAAGAGACCAGTTTGATATAGGATTCTAAAGGAAAACGGGCAACATAACGGTGGAAAACTAGCTCACACGGGTCGAACAAGGGTTCAAAGAAAACAAGCCTAACACAACCACATGACAGAAACTAACAACTCGGGAAGAACCCGGAAGAAAGAGAGAAACTATTCTAGAGGCATCAAAACAAAACACGAGCATAACCCCGAGAAGAAACCTACGGCGTGGAAACCAAACATGGAGAAAACAAAGCCCGAATAAGAACCTGAAGGCGAAAAATTAACCTAATCAAAGGATAACGAAAAATCCAGGCTGAACCCAGAAAAAGAACTAGCTTAAACTCGAACAAATAATCCTACCAATATGCAAGAAAAAAATACAAATAAGAAAACATATAATCCTACTAGGGTCAGCAGCACCTAATAGGGGGTTCTAAGCTACTATATGCAAAAGGTCGATTTTGGTCAATTGAACATGGTACCCTCCTGAATAGGGCCGGATATATACCTCCCATGCCTGGAGTGGTGTAGGACATGGTTAAACAGTACGTCTGAACTTTTTTACCTCACCTATGAAAGTGTATAGTCAGTAAGGCTTGCCCGTTTTTTCAACAATTTCCGAAACGAATGAATGTTCAGGACATCAGGTCAACCAGGCAAGGGGGTTTGAAGAACAATTGGCATACATGTGAAAATGCAAACGAGAAATTCTTATTAGAACTAATAATGTTTTCAAATCTAGCCTTCTTATTTGATTTTATAAACCAGTCTCCAATATAGTTGCCAAAAAATACTGTAGCGCCGAAATTTTTGGGGGTTTTGGAAATAGTCAAAAATAAAAAAATTCAAAGGTGTTTGAAAAATCTTTTATCATCTTTAAAAACTAAATTTTGAAAATTTTTTTTTGTTGAAAATGAAGTCACAACTTAGTTTTCGAGAAAAACTAAGAAAAACAAAAATGGCTTACTGATCTTTAAAACGTTAATCAGAGAATGAGAGTTCGGGGGCTAAGGTACAAATCGGGAAAGGTATTAAGCACCCTGTTAATCCAACCGTAAAGTTAGCATTTACTAATCATCATTGGTTCTCTAATAAGATTTCTCAAATGCATGTAAATAAAGAAGGTGGAAACAAAGAGAGAACATCCAAAATCAAATAAAGAAAATACATAGTATATGTATATAGAATGTCAAAACAAAGAAAATACAGAAATAAAATTCTAGATCCTATGACATGTAATTTCTAACTAAATGATACATAAACCACACCCGCATGCAATTTTACTAAAATAATCTAAGCTTTCATAATTTAAGAAAACATGCTAGAAATTGCTAAAATATTACCTAAACATGAATTGATAACAAAAAATAAACTAGGCTATCCTAAATATAGTTTCAAATAGGAAAAATAAAACATGCATATCACCAAAATACACTAAATTAGCATTAATATGATAAATACCTAAAAGGGATACTAAAATATATAAAATAAAAGATATATAAGAAATCCTATAAAAAGAAAGCGTGCAAAAGAAACTTACACTAAAAAAAGAAGTTAGAAAAATACTAAAAAGGAAAGCTAGTTATCCACATTTATATTTTAAAAGAGATAAAAGAGAAAATGAAAGATGAAAGAAAATGAAAAAAAATTAGAACAAAAAGAAAAAAATTACATTTTTAGAAAATATAACTTAAGAACCTTTTTATGATTTTTTCGGTTTAACAAGGTAAAAGAAAAAAAAAATGAGATAAGTATTATGAAATGAAAATAAATTAACATTAGAAAGGAAAGAGAGGAAAAATAAATGGAATACTAGTAAGGACAAAAAAAAAACTATATTAGAAGAAAAGAAAAAGTAAAATGAACATTAAAAAGAAAAAAGAAAATCTACATTATAAGAAGAAAGGAAAAATAAATGAAACATAACAAGAAAATTAAACTATATTAAAAAAAATAAAAAAAATAAAAAATAAAAGCTAGAACATTAAGTTAAAGTTAAAGGCTACATTGAATTAACTATTACAAGAAGATAAATTGTAGGAATAAAAGGAGAAAGAAAAGAAAAGAAAAGAAAATATTAGAAAAATGAATTGAATTAACATGAGAAGGAAAAAAAACAAAGAAAATGAAGAATAAATAAGTAGACAATTATTAGAAATTTTGAATATAGTATTAACAACTATATTCACATGAATGTTAGTGTATTGATAATAACAATTAACAACATTGCAAGTTATAATTGTCAAAATATATTTGCACTTAATTGATGGAAAATGGTAATGTGTTTAGTGTGAATGTATATACTAAGAAGTAAGCAAATTAGATAAGATAAAGTAAATAATAAACAAGGTAAACTACAAACTAAAGAAATGCACGAATTGAAATTGAACTTAACTCGATGACTCTAAAAGAGAGGGAATAGAGTTAGAAAGATTGGGAATTCAAACGGAATACCTAGATTGTTAAGGAATCCTCAAATCGGAGAATGTGCTTCAATGGTCAAATCCTCGAATGGCAATCCCGTGCTAGGGTTTCAATGTAGGCATCGGAGGTTCAAATCTAAGTATTTTGGCAGGACTTCGGCGTCGAGACTCGAAATTGCTCGGCGATTAGGCAGAGCTTCTCTCACTAAACTTCTCTCTAAAATTCTGTAATGGAAACATACCAGGGGATACGGTATTTATAGAATTCTTCAACCAATGAGATACTGCCACATTTTAGGACATGTCAGGTCATTTGTAGTTGGCGGTCACCAGATTGGAGGTGGCGGTCGCCATGTCTAAAAAAGCTCCACAAGATTCTATTGGTGGTCGCCACAATATGAGTTGGTGGTCGCCATGTTAGAGGTGGCGATCGCCACTTTTGGTTAGGGTTTTTAAGATGTTCTATTAACGGTCGCCACAATGAACATGGCGGTCGCCACATTGGGAATGAATTGCATAACAAGTTATTTATGGTTTGACATAATTTCATTAGTTTGAAGATTTTGATGATTGAAGTTCAAGTACCGAGTTTGTATCACTTTTCGAGGATTGAACTGAAGCATCATTCCAACTGTTTTCATCATTGAATTCACCCAAGATTTGGCGGGGTCAAATTGGGGTGTCTACGGTTTACACTAGATCCAACATCTGCTTTGCCGTTAGCATGGTTAGCAGATATCAATCTAACTCAGGGCAGGAGCATTAGACTGCGGTAAAGAATATAATCAAGTACTTAAAAAGGATTAAGATTATATGTTGGTTTACTAAGAAGACAGTCTAGTACCTTTGGGGTACACAAGCTCAAATTTTTAATCAGACATAAAGCTTACATCATGAGAAAATCTTGTAGATCTTTTATAAAGATTTTACCGGTTAAGACTTTTGATAGTTATGTAGAGGGCATGAGAGTCAGATGTATGGCAGCATGGTTTTGAGTATAAGTGGGAGATTGTTAGGGTTTGTATACTGAAAATTATGTTTTTAGTATTTAATTTTATTTTAATAAAATTATTTTCTATTTTATGAGATTATTTATGAGCAATATATGTGTATCATTTCTTTAATGTTATGCATGGATGCCCGATATTCTGTATAGTATTTAATTTGGTGTGTAGAATACGGCTTGCATACAAAAGATCAGATTTTAGGTTCTTGCAGAATATAAATTTTATGTTCACAGTTTATATGGAAATGGATATACCATCGGTACGACTGTAGTACTGAGTTTTAGTAGACCTGTCTTGATTACGTTGAACATATAATAGTGTCGTCTATTGTTTCGACTCTCTGTACTAGTACACTTTGTGTGTATTGAATGGGACATTTGGGGTAATTAATTTTATACTGACTATATAAATTAATTCATACCCTAATATTATTATAAATAGTGCTTATTCTCTTAATCCTGAAATAATTATTGATTTGCATATCTTTAATATGCGTTGTTTTGATTCATTGAAAGGTGTAATCTTATATGGGTCTATATTCCCAGTGAGTTAGATAGAAGTATTATTTATATAAAAAATATTATTTATTGATAGAATTCACGTTCCGAAAGATCGAGAATAATGATATCTCCTTAAAGAAGCTTATAAGTTTTGACTAAGCTAAATCTCGTAAGTGGATTTGATTATCCAGCAGTCAAATAAGTTAAGCTGAAGGGTTTAAGAAATTTTAAGATACCAATTAAATTAAATTGTCAGTAATTAAATTTAATGACGAGTATCGAAAATTTTAACGTGGGGAGATGAGTTAAGCATTTAATAACATGAGCCTAATACAAGAGGATCTTAAGATTATGGCTTAGAGTGCAATTACAGTTCTTTAGTGTGAAACTGTAATTTAGTGTTTTATGAAAATTACAGAAATCGCTGCTAAGTTTTTATAATTGCAGATACCGCTGTAAGGTTTGCTTAATTGTAGAAATCGCTTGACACGTATCTGTGTTCCACTAGAAGTTTTACTCATAATTACTTCACAGGTCCCTGCTGTAACCCTATAAATATACGGGTAAGCTGAACCAGTTTTATAACTTGTCTTCTAAGACTAAAGTTATTCTGGTTCTGTTGGTACGAGTTCTCGAATGATTATAATCCACACTATATTCGGGAATCGCATAAGGAAATACAGTAGAAGATCCGACAGGAGCTTCAAGTCAGATTCAAATCGTAGTTGAAAATTCGACCGGTAAAAAGGTATTCTTCTAAATTAACTTCGGATGCACGGGTTTTATGTTGATCGTTTGTCATTAAAATTTTTTATCTGGAGCTCGTTTTGGCATTTGCCCGTCTAGTTAATTTTTTTAAATAATTATTTACAAAAATAAAGATCTTGGCAGTTTTACCTCTAACACATTTCACTATCAAATATAAGTAAGCACTCTCCCATTGAAGCTCTCTTTGTATTGATAATTCTTGAATTTATTTGTCATGTATTTCTTAATTTCTTTGAAAGAGAGTCTTTGTCATGACCCAAACCCGGGTCCGTGAACCAACCCCAAACCATTTCTCCTAAGGGTCATCATCTACAACTTTCATTTATTATAGAATTTAAGTTTCAATTACATAAAAACTTCTTTTTAAATAACTATATTCTCGCACATATCTAATTTACAATAAAGGCTTGAAATCTCAAAAGTTCGTTCACAATCATAATATCTTTAATTACAATACTCCATTCAGGTTCGTATACAATCATAATGCAAAATATAAACAAACAAAAAATCTTTCTTCCAGTCTTTCCCAAAGCATCCCTTGCCCTGGTATCGTTCCTAGTCTCCAGAACTTGAAATGGTTTAGTCAACATACGTGAGCCGAAACTCATAGGATATAGATTAACTCATAAGTGATGCATGATTTGTGAGGTGTGATAGGTGCAGCCGAAGAAAATATAAAATTTCACCAATTTACTGTTCTTTCACACGCACGCACCCACGCACACCAATTTGTTCCCATTCATCATTTCATATTATCCATATCGTTATTCCATTATTCGATTTTTCACAAAAATCGTGTCACATTATCGTTACCCGATTTATCACAAATTCGTATCACATTTAATTTATCACAGTTAATGAACCGGTATCAAATGCAGCTTATAGAAATTCCTCCCTATTATCCCAATAGGCTACGCAAAGCCATTGGTTAATAGATAGCTCTATAACTCACCACGTTTCGAGGGCTAACCCGTGGGCACGTGGTCCCCATCTTGCACAAGTTTTCGGTCTTTCACCGCGGACCCGCCAGGCCAACTTAATTCACATTAGTCCATATGGTTCATTATTTGTTCATTTTTTACAAAAATTCGGGGATTCAACCTACAACTTGTTCTTTTCCCAATCATTTTTACACATTCTCATTTTAATTCCATTCTCAACCTTTCCATTTCATTGTCAAGTCACATTCGATTTTTGTATTCAATCTCCCTTTCACATCAAATGCATCATAAGTTCCAAGACACGACCTTTCATGAATCATATTTCTTCATTAATCTCATAATGCACCAATAACACAAAACTTTGAATTTATGTCGTATGAAGAAATGGAATGCACCAATCATATGCAAGTATATATATACATAAATAAAAAATTTAAGTTTTCTCTCTAAAGATTAAAAGCTTACATAATAACAATGTCACTACATAGCCCACAATTATCCGTGCTCATACTAGTTCATAAAACCTTCATTACATGTCAAAAACTTATTTTCATCACAAACACCTCCAATCGGAATGATACTAACATCCCAGCTCAAGTATAGTAAAGTAAGTATATTCATAGCCCAAGGGATAGAAAATTCGATGGAAAGATTCATTATTGATGAAAATATATTTTTTCAAAGCATTTGGCCAAAATTAGGTGAAAAATTGTTAAGAAAATTTGACATACTCTCACTATTTTAATCATAAAATTTTCTATAAAAATAATTTTTGTGTGATGGTAGTCTTGTTAGAAAGAGGACTTCCGGGATTTCGATTTGAGTACAAGAACGACCCAATTCGGAGTCCGGATGAGGGAGATATGATCGAACAAAGTTGGCCATGCGCAGTCAGTCCGCTCGAGCGGACGTCGGGCGCTCGAGCGCCCAAGCTTCTGCCATGTGAGCGCTCGAGCGGACAGGGCTCCGCTCGAGCGGGCTGTCGCCCGAGAAAAATTGAGATTTCCTCACGTTTTGATCTTCCAACCTCAATACTCTTAAACATTCATCAAACATGTTTTAAATTTCAAGTCCCACTCCAAAATCATTGGATTCAAATCTCATAAATCCATTTTATGCAATAATTTTCCAAAATCATGGTTCATCATCTCTCTAAAATCCTAATTTTTATGAAAACCAAATTCAACTCACACATAACCCTATCAATTCTCCAAATCAAGTATGAAATCTATTATATTTTACTCACATAATCAAATTATCAACTCAAATCAATACACACATATGAGAGAATCTAAATCCTACCCTAGATTTACTCAAAAGCTTGAAATTTCTTCAAATTCTCCGGCTAGGGATTGGATCTTGGGTGTTCTTGCCTCCTAGATGCTTCATCTTCCACCTCCTTGCTCTAAAGGTTGATCTCTATCCTTGTTTGCTCCCAATCTTGCTTTAATCTTCAACTTGAAGGATGGAGGGTTAAGGTTTTCACATGGAATTTGGGTTTCTCTCACTAGAACTTAGAGAAGATGAAGAAAGAGAGAGAAGAAGAAAAGATGAGGATGCTCACTCTCTCTCACGTGAATTATATATACATACATATAGACCTCCCCAAATGTTCTCAAATCTTTCAGATTATTCCAAACATATCCCGATAGTCTGCTCGAGCGGACCCCCACCGTTGGAGTGGTGACCCCTGAAATAGAATTCTATGAATTTCATTAAAAACCAACTCAAATCGTCAACTTTATTTGCAGTTAAATATTTCAAATTATACATCAACAAAACCATATCGATATCGTTTTTCACCATATATCTCAATTTCACCTTCACATATTATTAATTCTACTGTAAGTAAATAAAGTTTTCTACACCCACACCCAAGTTTAATTCCGTCTCCTCATTTAACCGAAGACATAAAATCACAAAAATAAATACGTATTGAGCCGTTACAGTCTTACCCATTAGAGTACTCCTTGAGCTTTCATTTATATATCTTTTTGAGTGAATGTTAGTGAACTTTCATCTTGTATAAGTCTACTCATTTGAATGAGTGATTTCATTGTACATCCAGTTTGGATTCTACTATTTGTATTACAAGATTCGAGTTTGAATCTTGTGCTTGAGAAGGAAATTTTTCAAGAGATATATCTCCACCTATTGAAGGAGTAGGCATATCTACCAATTGAAGGAGATATTGTATTGACTTGAGAAATGGACACTCTCAAGAGAAACCATTCCACCTATTGAAGGAAAGAGGCTTCTCTGTTTACTCAAGAAGGGACTAATGGAATCCTCATAACGGTGTACTTGAAACAAGGACGTAGGCCGGAGTGCCAAACCTTATAAATCTCAATGTCGCATCTCTCTAATTCTATCTCCTTAATTTCTGCATTTTAAATTCTATATCTACTTGAAATTGTATGTTAGATAATACTTGAGATTGTTTATGGTTGTTTAGGATTGCATAATTTAAATTGGTCAAACTTGACATAAATTTTTAATACTCTAATTCACCCCATCTTGAAATTGCACCAACTCTTCACGGTTCACGTAACCCAGGTTCGGGACGTGACACTAACACACGGGTTAGTTTTAGAATACGTATATTTGTAAATATATTAGTTTGGCGCAGATAAGTTTCTTATATAAAAGATATTTTAGGTACATTATTTTAAAATGGGACCTTTCTTGTTAGTAATATTAAAATGGGTTTTATCACTAAACAAGTCGCGAAATGATGACTTGTGGCTGAACTACCATTCTAAAAAATAAAGCAATGAAAAATTTTGTAATTTAGCATTTGTTTGGTTTAGTTTTTTATACGATCTGTTTTTTTTAATAAATGAGTTGTGTCTTAATTTAAATAAATATATTTTCTAAATTTCTCTTATCAGGTGAAGTTAAAAAAAAAAGTGATCACAAAAAAAGTGACCACAAAATAAAAAAAAAGTTTTGATAAAATGAGAAAAGTTAATTTAATAGGCTTTTTGAGATTTTTGTGATTTTTTTGTTTTTAGTAATTTTTTTCAATTTTGATTTAAACGGACATATTTTTATAGATTATCCTCGTCACAAGAACTAAAAAAGTAAAAAAACTAAATCAAAATATAAAAATATTAAAATTTTTTTTTCACTTATTTAACTTGAAGTAATTTCAAGTAAAAGGTCTAACTTAAAGTTAAGTTACGAAACAAAGCTTATATATCAATTATCGAAACTGCTAATTTTATTATATTATATATAAATTGTTTATATAAAAAAAACTATTATTAAATATTTAAATAAATTATATTTGTTTAAAAAAAATATTGTCATTCATTTACTATCTATTTTTAGAAAATAAAGATATTTTGCTCTATCATTTAATAATATTCACACAATTGGTCTTACATAGATCCCATCAATATGGTTATATAATATAACTTCATTTAATTATATTTCCACATAAATCAACTCAAAGACCTTTTAAAAATTACAAGTTATTGTTTTAAAATGGTTGTTTGAAATTAGTTGTATATTCTTTTTTCAATAATATGTGAAACCGTGGATCTTGAGGGGAGTTATATCCTTAATTAAAAATTGGCACAAATTAATTACAAAAAATATCTCAATTATTTACATGTATATAGAACCTATTTACTTGTAGATTTAATTAAAACTATTCTTTCATAATTGACTATTTCCATTAGAACCTATTTACTTGTAGGTTTAAATAAGATTATTATCTTAAAATTATTCTTTGCTTTTTCATTATGTTTTATAATTTTTAGTACTACTATTTTTGAGATTGTGTAGCTTAATTATTATAATATTTTCTTTCAGTAAATAAACAAAAGAATAAAAAAATAGAAAAATATTTTTTAATAGTTCCCTTTTAATACCTTTATTTTTCATTTTTTAATAATTTATTTTTTTTGTCACAAATTTAACTGGACTTAACACTCACTTTATACAATATGTCTAATTCTGCTCACTTTTTCAATTACAACGAATACCCATTTTGAAAATGGAGGATTTTTGCTACAGCGGTAAAATTTGTCTTTTGCGACAACTGTCATGACTTTGAACGACGAAAATATTCTTTTCACATGCAATCAATTTTTTTAAAAACAAATTAAACAGGAATGTTTATAATTTTTTATTTGTAGATTTTAATTTTAAATTAATAACTATAAAATTTACTATTTTAAAGCATCTGTTTATAATTTTAACAAATATTTAAAACTTCTATTTAAAGATAAAATTATATACTTTTATTTATAATTTATAAGTTCATAATTTTAACTACAATAAATATCCCATTGTAATGCAATAAATGAGAATCTTTTATCCTAAAAATATCTTATATATTTATTTCAATAAATTCAAAAATCGTTAAATCATGTGAGATTTCAAGTCTTTCTCTTTTTTTTTTGAAATATATCACATAATTCTTAATCTATTAAAAATGAAAAATGTCCTCATTTGACTTAACATTTTAACCTTATTCTCATTAACTAACATATATTTATATGCTTTTTAAAACATTATAATTTTTGTTATACATCATTATTTTTTATAAAAAAAATATATTTTTATAATTTACTCATCAAGTTATCTATTAAATAAGATTCTTATTAAAAATAAATTATGTAAAAAATCTAACTTTTCCATAGCAACATTTTTTGGTGCAAATAGTTCTTAGGTTTTGGGGCTAGTTATTTTTACGAATTCGACACATGATCCAACATGTCTAAATTCTGTGGATGTATTCTTATCTTTTGATGAACTACATAAAATTGTATTTTTTTATGTGTGATTAATTCGGTTTCGTTGGTTATTCTTTGTTTTTCATCGTATAAGTACTTTTCAATAATAATTTTTTAATTTATTAATGGGCACTTTAAGCTATTTTAAGCCATGTTTGACTTATTACTTTATTGCTTATCAAGTTTAAAGCAACTTAAAATCACTGAAAGTTGGATAAGCTTTTAAACTTTAAATTACTTTAAAATTACACAAAATGTTTTTTACTTATTTAATTTAAAATTATTTAAAACAATAAAAATCATTTACCAAATTAGACTAAAATATAATTTTCTTAAAACAATTGACCCTTTAGCCAGTGGGCCTTGTGCATGTTATTTTTTCTTGCAATTATTCAAGGGAAGAGATACAATCATTATACACCTTATATTTTGGGTGTACTATTGCCAATTTATAAAATTCATAAATTAAATTATGAATATTTGTAGCATATATTTTGAATTATGTGAAATCTTAGATTAAAAGATGTCAAGTCAATATTGCCCCGAATAATATATATTATGAATAATGTGGCATTTAGTTATGAGTTTTGCTGTTAAATTTTTGAAATTGTTAAGTTATTGAATTATGAATATCTATGTAATTGGTTAGTTATGAATTAGTGGGATTTTAATTATGAATTTTGACAATGGTGCAGTTTGAAATATTACTTATTTGTTTATTTTATTTTTTTAAAGTCTTAATTGGTAATATTATTTTTTTAATTTTTTGGTTAAAAATATTAAAAAACTAAGGTTATCAGTTTAGCAAAAAAGTAAAAAAACTAAAAAATCAAAAAATTAAATCAAAATACAAACTCTTAAAATACTCTATTCAAACTCTCACCACTTTTAAAATACAATAATATTCTTTATTTATAATTTATTTACTACCACTACCAACTACATATAATTGTTAAAATTAAATATATAAAAAGATAAAATTATCTACTTTAAACAAAAAAATTAATTTTTTATCCAAACAACTAACTTAAAAAAACTAGTTTAAAAACTAAATTATTAAACAATCTACTTTCCAACCAATTTAATTTTTTTTGGCTAAGAATGTAAAAAAATAAAAAAAAACTAGCTTTTAAGTTACTTGCCAATTGGGCCTTATTTTCATTTTAATGAATTTTTTTATTATTCAGTCATTCTATTATATTTTTTGACTTTTCTGAATGAGATGTGACTGAAAAATAATTTTTTGGTCAAAATATATAAAAAAAACTAAAAAAATAAGAATAAGTTAAAATAAGATAATAAGTCAGATTTTAGGTTGATTATTTCGTTTTAGTGATTTTTTTTTATTTTTTAATCAATTCTTTTATCTTTTAGATTTATTATATTGAGACTGACTTTAAAAAATCAAGATTTTTTAATTAAATAATAAAACATATTCAGAAAAAATATAAATAAACAAAATTTTTAAAATTTAATCCAAATAGGACCAATATTATTGTACCCAAAAAGGGTTATATGGTTTGATTTTTGGTGGGGTTGAGTTAATCACACGCTAACGAAAATCAAATCAATATTATTAATTTATAAATTTTTATATTTAGATCCAAACTAAAAACTTAAAAATCAAACTGAACTAACTCAAAGAGGTCTTGCACGCTATTAAGTCTTTTTGAACTTCTCAATTAAAAATTAGTTTAAAAGTTATTTTTTTATTTTTTAATTATATTTTTAGTTTAAAATTTTAATTTAATTTAAAGTAAATTATTAGGTAATTTAGTTTTGAAATTATTTTTTTAAAAATTAATTGTTTAGATAAAAGCTAATTTTTTAATTTTATATTCAAATTAAATAATATTTTTTATATATTTTCTATTAATAATCACATAAAATATAATTTTTAATATAAATTTTTTATCTTTTACTTAAAGTAATTTAAAACAAAAATACATAACTTAAAATTAATTCACAAACGAATACTAAAAAAGTACAGCAATGCCAGACATATAATGATTCATTTTTGTCCTTTATTTATCAGGTATTGTCTTTTGTGTGTTTTAAGCATGAAGGTTTGTAACCCTCCACGTGGAGGTTTAGTTTTGTTTTCTGTGGTTTTTGTTCGTTGCAGAGAGACCTTTTAACTCTCTTTTGAGGTGTTTTGTTGCATTATTGTACACATTGAAATGATTTTATGCCAAAATTATAATATATTTAGGTATTTATATATTTTTTTGATTAAAAATTAAAATTAAGTAAAATAAATTTATTCACCTACATAATGAGGTTGGTAAATAATAAGGACGAGATTTTTTCAAGAGTTTATTTTGTTGATTTAAAATAGATTTACAATAATAATTCGAATAATTTATTTTACATATGTTGCTAAAAAACTACTTCATTCAAAAACTAAATATTATCAGATATTAATAAATACAAGAACACATAGTATTTTATTTGAAATTAATAACTTAAATTTTACATCGGCACCATTTAATTTTTACAAAAAATTAAATATCTTAAAAGTTTGAGTTTTTTAAATATTCTAAAACTAACATTTTCAAGTGATTGAAACAAAATACTGCTAATTACGATCTATTAGATAATAAATGACAACAATAAAAATTAAAATTTTAATACTGAAGAGGAAAACTCATAGTACTAATAATAATTTGTTATTATTTATGATTAGTATTTTTTATAAAAATATATTTTTTATAAATTATTATTAATACTAATAATAATTTATGAAAACTCCTAAGTAATGATTAGCATTTTTCATAAAACACAACTATTTACCGGAGAAATTTTTTTTTCTTTTATAACGTATCTGAAAGAATTGTTGAAAAAAAAAAAAAAAGGAGAAGTAAGACTGATATAGCTGAGATGCGATCAAATCAAATGAGAAAGTGACCGAAAGCAAGATCTGGTTTTCATTGCCGCGAATCTCTGCAACAGTAGAGAGAGAAAGTGCAACGAAACAAACAATTAAGAAACATCACCAAAACGAGAGAGAGAGAGAGAGAGAGAGAGAGAGAGAATGGTTAGGGTACGTTACGTATGATATGCACACGCGTGCGTGACCGCCTTGCTATGCCTATGCCTATCCGCCTATGCATAACAAATGGCTTCGCTTTCTGTTTTCGTAACGGCCCACTTTTCGAAAGCACAAACTCCAAATCAACTTTTCATTTTCAAGTTTTTATTTATTTTTTATTTTTTATAATTCTAAAAACCCTTTCATTGCCAGTTGAAAAAATAAATACTTTCGCTCAAAATATTAAATAAACACTTTAAAAAGATAAATAAATTAAATAAGTTACTAAAATTTTTTACTTTCATCTTTAATATTTTTTTAAAATTTTTGACTAAAAAATATATATTTTTCTATTTCTTTAGTTGAGATCATCTAAGAAATTAAAAGTTTTAATTAAAATATAGAGAATTTTAAAAAATAATATTAAGAAAAACTTTATGATATAAAAAAAAAATTTAATTTAGCAATTTTTGTGAAATTGGTTCTTAAAAATTAATTGATATTCGCATAAATTAATCATAACACCCTAAAATATATGAAAAAACTCTAATATTTTATATTAACTATAACTTTAATTTTATTTTCAATAAAAGTATTTCAGCCCTTAAAACAAATTTTTTTAATTCCTTCCAAATGAGACGAGATGATTCAATAAAATAATATTTGAAATAAAAATTCTTTTTTTGAAAAATTAAAAATACGAAAAAATATTAATTTTAAATTAAATAAATTAATAAGTTAAATTTTTTTATTTGTCTTTAAATCATTTTATGAAGTTTAAAAAATAAAAAAAAAATTGCAATAGAGAAAACGCCAAACTTTTTATCTCAAAGGTCACAACACACATACACTCTCTCGGCGTATATAATAGAGCTCTCTCTCTCTCTCTCTCTCTCTCGTCTTTTTCTCTTCATCATCAGTCCTCGTCCACTTTTTAATGGGATTTTGTTTGCTTTCACTGACCAGAAACCGTTTCACTTCCACGCATGACGATGATTTCCGTTACGCAGATCACACGTGCCCTTCAATCGTCACCGAACACGTGTACGGCTGCGTAGAGCATTCTGTTAAGGAAGAAACCGTTGCAACCATTTCGCCCAAACTGGACCGCCGATTTGGCTTTACCTGCACTTCACCACTAGTGCTGTGAACTTCCTTGGTCCGGTTCTATTTTCATAATTTTATTATTTTTAATTTGTAAATTATTTATGTAAAAACTTATATTAATTAAACGTTAAATGTATGAGAATTTTTTTCTTTAAATAAAATAAAGGATTGTCCACCTATTGTTATTTTAAGATAAATATAACTTATTTAATATTTAACAATATTTTATTAATATAATTTTTAATACAAATATTTTATACCTATAAGATAAATAATTTAAATTATTAAAATAAAATCAAGACGAAATCTATGCATTCCGACTATGAGGTGGAGTCCAATGTTGACTGGTATGAAAAAATTATTAGGTAATTTTAAAATATTATAGAGAAATTTAGGATTTGGTTCTCTTCTCTATAGTGAAATTAATTTTAGTTTTATTTAATATTTTTTATTAGGATTAGTCCCGTCTTAATTTTAATTTACTGAAATACTCTTAAATTATATCTTTAGAATTTTTTTTGACAAAATTCATTCTTAATCGGGAATTAAAAATTTTATCCCATAAATCTGTCCTAAATTTCTCTAAAAAGTTTCTAAAAATATATTTTTCCAAAATTTCGTGCCATAATCACCACAACATTTTCATAGTTGACCTACAATTAATAAAAACATTAACTGTAATTAGAGTAATACTGAAATATATAAAAGATACTAAAACATGCTTTCGAAAGAACAACAATTCATTATAACTGATAAATTTACAAGTTGAATTCGAATTTCATAATTTGCACTGTTGTTGCAATTAATACATTTATCAATTTATTTTAAATTATAAAATTTCACTGTTGAGTCAACTGATAAATTATCAGTTAAAATTTAATTATGAAACTCAAACTGTTGCACAAACTGATAAATGTATTATTTAAATTTTACGCTACAAGAAAAAGTAATTTTTGCGTCAAAACTTTTTGTGTCGGCGGTTATAGCCGCCTCAAATAGTACATTTTGCGACGGCTATGTTTTACCATCTCAAAAAGTGGGTCATTTGAGATGGTTTTTGACGGTCGTAAAAAATTGTCGCAAAAAATATTTATTTGAGACGTTTTTTTTTACCATTAAAAAAAAAAAGGTCATTGAGACGGTTGTTATAAAATGGTAGCAAAAATATATTATTTTCGATGGTTTATTTACCAATGCAAAAATTGGCCGCAAAAAATGAATCTTTTAAAGCGATTTTTACCGTCGTTAAAAGTTAGAAACAAAAATTAGTTACTTGAGACGGTATTTTACCATCATAAATAAATAGACATTAGAAATTAGTTATTTGAGACGGTTTTTACTTTCATAAAAAACTGATCGAAAATAAGTTGATGTATTTGTGCATTTTTATGACGGTTTGAATAATAGTTATAATTGATTTATTTTATGTTACTTATTTATTTTAGATATTTTTTATTTTATTAATTAAAATCTTATTTTTTTAATTTCCATTATTGAGGAAAAATTAAAAAATTGAAAAATTTTATAGAAAGATAAAAAAAATTAAAATTTATCTAAAATAAACTTATTAACAAAATTTTATTTTTTTATTTTGTATTTAGTAGGTTTTTTTTAATCTTATGATAAAAATTTATTTAATAAAATGAATCCAAAATAAATAAATCTAAAATAAAAATTTTATATTTTAGATTTTTTTTATAGAAGAAAACAAAATGAATCCAAATAAAAAATATACAAATTTTATATTGGTTATTCATCATTGCTTGTCCTAACTAACCGTCATTTATATATTTATTCTAAATATTTTTTATTTTATTAATTAACATTTTTTAAATTTATCTGATGAAGGAAAAATTTTAAAAATTAAAAAATTCTATAAAAATGTTAAAAAACTAATTTTATTCTTAATTCTAATAGCAGCACTCTGCTACCAATTTTATTTTCTACCATGTGCCCCAATTTCCTGTTCTTGCCCTAATTCCCAATTTCATTTTCTACTGTGTCCTAATTTCATGCATTCTTGCCCTAATTTCATTCTTCTACGCAGCTCTCTCTCCCGCAGCTCCCTCTTCCATCACGGCAGCACTGCGGCACCACTGCGCCACCACTGCTGCTTGCAACCGCCGCTCGCCACCGTCCCGCCGATCATGCCAACATCGTCCTGTCGTCAAACATCCATCGACGAAACACTCTTGAACAAACCGCCGATCACACCGTCCCGCCGATCACGCAACCTTCACTTTCCTTCAGATTCTCGGTAATCTCTCTCTCTC
>JAOTRH010452693.1:0-30168 GCA_034768845.1 Heliamphora exappendiculata | reverse complement strand
AAAAAAATAAATAAATTACTATTCAATTTCTGGTGGAGACGTTATAGAAGGAAAATGGTATTATTTCTTGTCTGATTATTGTTCTTATAATTCTCTCGGACCTTTTAGTGTTCGTTCAATACAATTTGGAAGCCCTGATATTGGTGAGATCTTTGAAGTTTTATTTTTTTAATCTTATTTTTTTGTTTACTATTTTAACTGGTGTTTGACATTTAACCAGTGTTTGGGTTCATCTCAAGTTGTTCATTTGCATGATATATTTTGTTTCTTACAACTCGATGATGTCATTGAGTTTCTAGTATAAATGTCCAGTTTCTTCAATGTGCTTTAAAGATTGGATAATTATTTTTTTTAATGATATCTCCTCAATAGGTTTGCTTCGTAAAAAGGAGTTTTATGATATGAGCGGAGTCGGAAAATAGGTATGTTTCTTTGGATTATATGTGTTTGCTTTTTTGATAAACTTTCAAATGCAATTGTTGTTGTAATTCTATTGGTATATTAGTGAACTCATTTTTTATTGAAACTTTGCATTAGTTTAGAAATTTAAAAAGAAAAGTAGGGAAAAGAAAATATTCTAGAAACCCAATTTTCCTTTTTCTCTTTTTTGTTGTTTTTACAAAAGCAACATCCCCTTGTCTCCTCCACCACCACAAAAAATTTAAAAGAGCTCAATCTGACATATACTATGAGCTTATTGGTGTCAATTGCCAGATGTTTAGGGAGATAGAACAAATATTTTTATATGCATATCTTTATATGGTACGGTGTCGCTGGAAGACACCTGTTGTCGCGTACTACTACTTGGGTCTAGTGCCTATTACCCAGCGGCAAGGTAACAGAACTTGTCAACTCGGGGTGGCCCCTAGTTTTGCAGCAAGGGTAAGGGATTCCATCACCCCAGTTTTGTTACAATCACATCGCTCAATTGATGAGGGACGAATCATCAACCCAAACAGAGAGTTAGATTTGATGATAATCGAACCTACACATAGAGCCCCTTCGTCATCTCAGACAGACAAAGCTTAGACGGACCTAGTGTCTCCGAACACTTGGCACGTGAAGGTGCATTGGGAATGCTTTGGAGTGCATGAGGTCACCAGAGAGCTCGAGAGCATTGTACGCTAATATTTCCCTCAACGAAATGAACGACAATTTAACAGATGAATTGCAAGAAAGTGAGGTCCATGCTATCACACATGTGGCTAAAGGGGGAGATAAAATCCAACATTTGGAGGAGACTGCACCTAGCTCAATGGTGAGAAACATCAAGGGGAAAAAGAGAAGGGTGAAGAAATTACTAGAATATAAATACGAGGAAGTGAAGCAAAAAACCAAAAGAGGGAGAAAGGTAGCAGGCCCAGCAAAACATATTTTTGTTGAAATTGAGCTTACACGAGATGATTATGAAGGTAAAAAGCTAAAGCCGCTAGTGCCGATACATAAACGAAATGTCTAATTTTATTGGAGCAGCAGGATTAATAAAAAATCATGAAGATTTGGGAAATGGAACAATACAGTTTGTAACTTTGAAAAAGTACTTAACTATAAAATATCCTACCAATATTAATGATAAAAATGGAACTAAACAAATAAGGATGATTTAGTCCCAAGTCCTATTTTTATGATTTTTTTAGAGTGTAGTTCCATTTCAAATATTTCATTCCACCAAGTCTTATTCGGATAATACATTTTCAAAGGATCCCTCTCTCTTTTGATTCTCATCTGGGACGAACCAAACATTTCCTAACGGCACTGAAAATTGTGCCTCTAACAAAGCTCCATTTTAGAAACAATTGGAGAAGGATTTGGGAATCGATTATTCTCATTTTCAGATTTGGAACAATGTGATTTTCTGCCGATCGTGGGGGGTAGAAGTTCGCATTATTCGAATCATCTTCAAAGATATGAAGATCAAAAGTGAGTTCTCATCACCTCGAAGGAAAACCCCTTTTTGACTTAGGATTCTCATTTTGACGATCGATTTTTGTTATAGATGTCATCACAATTGATGATAGCTCTGGTGTTTTCATACATTGTTCGTTTATTTGTAACACACGCTCGTTTATTTGTAACATACCATTGTTAAATCATCTTGAACTTCTCGAATCATGTTTTCATTTTTTTTTTGCTTAAACTCCCCGAATCATTCTTTTCCTTTTTTCACTTTCTCACATCCAAAGGACGCAGATGAAAATTGTTTAAATCACCCTTACATTCTGGTGCTTCACATGCAACTAAAATTGATCATAACAGTTGAAGGTCAATGCCACCAAGTCACCAAATCACCAAATTATAATAGGGAGATTTATACTATCAACGACAAAGCAAACTTAGTTGTCGGAATATCATAACATGTCTTGATCATAGATGATAATAAACAAAGCTGGCGATATAATGTCCATACAAAACAAATAATATTATAATGGTGACTAGTGATTTCAAGACATAACCACAGTGATGAACAGAATCAACGTGAGAACCATGATAATACAACAAAGAAAAAGATTACAACAAGAAGCCCTTGTATCCATTGCTCCTTGCTGCCGTGCACTTGGCGGTGGCTAGTTGTTGGCTCCGCAACATTTCACTATCTTGTGCTTCATACGTATCTACCCAATAAAAGGACCCTCCGTGATTGCTTCCATGTGGGCAACGAAAAAACCACCGTCCACTATTCGTCTTCGTGCGGGACATGAAAACGTACATGCGACCACTAGCACAACAACACATCAGTGGTTCTATGTGACCCATGGACATTTTCTCCTCTTGCAAACATCCAAAAGTACATGAAACTATTTTTCCATTGCATGTGTATATAATAAAATTCAACTGTACCCATTTGAAGTGATGCTCATATGAAAAAGCTAACAGCAAAATTAAGCATACCTTTGGAATATACAATAGTAAAGCAAATTCAAGAAACATAATAGGGATGGGGTATCAACAATGATGCATGATTTTGAGTTGATTAATAAAGAAACTTGACTTCAATTTATAATGCATGGTTTTTAATTATCCAACAGATTGAAATGAGTGGACTTATAAGGAAAAAAAAAGTTCCCATTGCACAAATAAATATTAAAATTCAATAGTACATTAGGTTCATTTTACAACCAAAGTAGATCCCAACATTACAAGCCAAGTTTTCAAAACAAGAACCAAACCCATAATACATAATACAAACTCCACGTTCAAATGAAAGCAAACTATTGAATATAATGTCCCCACATTGCGTTTGCAATTTTATCTCGAAGTTGTGCAATTTCTGTAAGTTGTGGTTGTGACAAGTCAATTTCATGATTTGTAACTGGTCCACCGTCATTTGGATCGACGTTCACATCTTCTGCGGCACATGTCTCGAACAGTTCATCAACTTCACCTTGCAAGCGTAGCCAATTGTGCACAACACAAGTAGTAACAATGGACCCTTGCTGTATAGGTTTAAAGTTGGTCATATGCTTTAGCACTGGAAAGCGAGCCTTTAATACTCCAAAACAACGTTAATTACATTTCGAGATGAGGAATGCCTATAGTTAAAAAGTTCTCTTGGACCCCTCGGACCATGCCATTTACCTCGAAATGTTTGTATGTGATATCGCTCACCACGATAAGGAGATAAAAAACTTGGCATGGTGTATTCAGCGTCCATAAGATATTATAACTTGCATGGCAATACGTGATGCAAGTTATATCAAAGATTCAGAGACAACAATCATTTGACCGAGCCGTCAATCTTAGGCTACAAACACACATAAGCATGCATATGATGTTAGTCGTACTTGAATTTTTATCGAGTTGCTTACGTACCCTTTTACTTGGGATCAGGTCAAAACGTAGTTGTTGGAGCAAAATGTAAGGATGCAAGATAAGCATAATCATGATATAAGACAGGTACATCGTATAACGCGAGTTAGTTTAAGGTTTTGAGGAGGATCAACGAGTCAGTTTAGGGTCATGAGGAGGACTGACGAGAAAAATATCAAATTAATAGATCGAGTCAATACCTAAAAAAATTCGAACGAAATACAAGATAAAAAGTAATTTAAAAGTCAAATCACGGTTTAAAATTAAATTCTATCCAGAGAATACAACACAAAAATTTTCTTGAAATATTTTTAGAAAACACCTAAGATTTTAAAGTTGAAAAAAACCCCCCTAAAGTTAGTTTTTAGAAAAGCACCTACACAAAATAAGAAAAATTGTTTTTGGGGAAATTTATGTTTATTTTTATTATTATATATTTTTTGTTAACAAAATATTTCTTACGCATAAAATAAAAACATACAAACAAAAGAAAATAAAATAAGCATGCACATAAATAAAAGACCTCAAAATAGACCTTAAAAGCCCTAAAATCCCATGATGGACAAACTGGCATGTGGCCGCTAACTTTGGAGTTGGCGGTCGCCATGATAGGAATGACTTGACTATTGACGTGTTGGCGGCCGCTTAGACTAAACCCTTCGGGCATAGCGGTAGTCAGATATAAACTCTTACGACATGGCGGTCGCCATGCGACCTTTCACTATCATGGCAGTCGCTCACTTTGGAAGTGGCGACCGCCAACTCCAGGCGCGCATAACGCTCCCAGGGTCGTGCGGGTGGAGCTCATTTATTCACTCCACTTTCTCTCTCTAGTTCTTTTGTTCTCTCTTGCCTTTCTCAAACTCTCTTGCTTCCTCTTATTCTTTGCGACCTTTGAGCTTTTTTTGCTTTGTTCTTCTTGATACGAGATGTTTACCTTATTGTTCGTGATTCCTTTTCTCTTCATGGCGGGCTAGGGTCAGAGAGACAACGATTTAGGGGCACGACGGGGCCCTTTTGCTACTGGTTGCTCCTCTATGGGGGACTCTCAGGGGTACGACTACCAGCCTTCCCGCCAGCGGGGTCACTACCACGTAGCTCACTGCTGCGATGGATGCTCTCGTGCTTGAGGCGGAGCGTGCCTCCCGCCATGTAACCGAGGAGGAGGCACGAGCAATTGTCGAGGCACAGGCGGCTGCAAATGCTGCTACTGAGGCCACGATAGCTGACTTCTTGGATCCTGCTGCTGGAGAGGGCCACCCCGGCGCCCTTTAACCCACATACTTATGCTCCAGCCCCCCACCGTTTGCTTTCGGGTGGGATGTGGCGTTACGAGCCGCCCACAGACTCCGTTGCTGCTGACGTACTTCTTCGGGCGCCAGATCAGCATACTTCTCGCTAGCGCCCATCGGTAAGTTCCCAAACTATTGTTTCGATATCAAATCATGATATCCTTTAAACCTAGGCGCATCCCCCAGATATGTGATTATGTGATGATGTTGACGATTTATTTTGATGATAATGTGGATGAATGATGAAAGTTTTGAGATCTGTACTGCAAATATTAGTTTAGGTACTTGTGCAATGGAGATTAAAACAGTAGGAACACTATGATTTTAACAAACAATGAAAAATGACGATTATTTTAGTGAAAATCAAAAAATAAAAGGTTTAATTTTTTTTTTTTAGAAAAAACATAAAAACCAAGGAATAATTGTTGTTTTTATTTTTGGGGCATGAAAACTAAAAGAATAATTTTTATCAAAATTTTTAGAAAATTAGAGTCAATTTTGTCGAAAATTTTAAATTTGGGGGAAAATTTTCACAAACTGGGGCATTTTAAGAGAAAATCAATGAAATTTTTCAAAAGTACTAAAAAATTTAGGAAATTTAAAAAAAAAATTTTGAAAAACCCTAGAAAATTTTAGGAAATATTCTGAAAAATTTTCAAGAATTAAGGCAAATTTTTAGAAAATTTTAAAAAAAATTTCAGAAAATCAGAACAAAAAAGCCAAAACACAAATATCATAGGGGAATAGAGATTTTTTTTTTTGTGTTTTTTTTTGTTTGGGAGAAACAAAATGATAGAGATTTGCCTGCCACACCAGGGTTTGAGGTCCATAGTCTTCTACTATAATTTGCAAAAATTAAAGGATCGTCACTCACATAAGAACCTAGAGTTAGGGAGATTTTTCTGGCGCACAAGGACTTAAGATTCTTAGTCTTCTACTAGGACGTGCAAAAATCAAAAGATCGTCACTCACACACGAACCTATGGTTAGGGAGATTTTCCTGGTGCACCAGGGCTTAGGGTTCCTAGTCTTGTGCAAGATTTGTCTAGCGCACCAGGGCTTGGGGTGCCAAGTCTTCTATGGTTTGGGGTTCCTAGTCTTCTATTAGGACGTGCAAAGATTTGCCTAGCGCACCAGGGCTTAAGGTGCCTAGTCTTCTATGGCTTAAAATATTTGTCTGGCTCACCAGGGCTTAAGGTGCCTAGTTTGTTTAGGGCTTGAGAGATTTGCCTAGCGTACCAGGACTCAGGGTGCCTAGTCTTCTAGGGCTTGAAAGATTTGCCTAGCGTACCAGGACTTAGGGTGCCTAGTCTTCTAGGGCTTAAGATGCCTAGTCTGTCTAGGACTTGAGAGATTTCCCAGCGTACCAGGACTTAGGGTGCCTAGTCTTATAGGGCTTGAAAGATTTGAAGGGTTATTACACACTTGAACCTAGGGTCTTTATTGCTTTCAGATATTTTTCTGCACTTTACTTGTTTGATTTATCCTTTATATATTCTCTGCTTGTTTTTTTCTTCTCAGGCTGGTCACTACATTAGAGGTTTCAGAGATTTTATCTCTGGAGAGGTATTGGAGTGGTATGATACCCTTCTTGTTCTTAGCCGGGCCTATGTTGATGCCTTCGATTTTGTTCGATTCATACCTCTGTTAGGTAGGACGAGTAATGATCGGGTCTGCCTGACGGCCCTAGCATAGCAGTGGTAGGATACTACCAATACATTTCACTTTACCACATTCAAGGCTACTCGTCGTGCCTCTAGACTTTGCTCTTATCACTGGCATTCGGGTCGATGGTGCCCCTATTCCGTTTTCGATTGTCGCCCGATCCACTGATGCACTGATGCATTTTCTTGGAGCTGTTCCCACTCAGATGGATAGAGATCGTGTATGATATACCTGGTTCTTTGACCGTTTATGCCATTTCCACTCATTGAGCCCCGCCATTTCGAGTGGGTTGCTGGGGATTTTCTGATGTATATGTTCAGTACCTCATTATTTTCGAACAAGGAGAACACCGTTCATTTACACTACTTGGGCGCCTTAGCTTGTTTTGACCGGGTCGCTTCATTCGACTGGGGAGGAGCTGCTCTTCCCACCCTTTACAGCTTCATGAGGAACTCTCACTCGATTTTTCCAAGAACTCAGCATAGGGGGATACTGGAGGGTTTGGGAGGCGTGATTTAGTTTCTGTCTTTGTTCCATTTATTTCTGTTTTTTATTATCCATTATCTGCTTGCTGACATCTTCTCTTTGCTGTTTTGGACTTATGAGTTCCTCGGGCTTCATGTCCCGGCGAACTCCTCAGCGGACCCTCTAGTCATTTCCCGAGCGGCCCGATGGTCCCAAGGCCTGAAGGGGTAGAAGACTAGGAGGAAGGACATAGACCGCTTTCGGGTCTCACTTGGCCGGCTGACCCCCGACCAGGTATTATTATTTTCTGCTTACTGCATTATACTGTTCACTGCACTGTACTTCATTGTACTCCACTGTTCTTTATTCTGCATATTGATCAATGTACATTGGCTATCATACTGCACTGCTTTCTATTTATTACACTGTACTTTGAACTGTTGCAGGTCCACTGGGATGTCTGGCGAGGGATAGAGGATTGGGCCGGCGCAGACTTGATGCGCAGTCGGGACCTCACTTCGAGGTGGATCTTATTAGATGGTCCATTCGGTAGGGAGTACTATCTTAGCAAGCGAGTGGTCCGCCAATCGCTCGGCATTGATCACTTCAGGATACCGGTGGTCCCTCGGGTCCGTATGCGTCGGACCGATCTTCTAGGCCGCGTTGACCTTCTCCTGGAGATGGTGGGGACGCACGCCGCAGAGCTGCTGGTGCCAGAGGGGGATACAGCCTGGGCCTGGGCACATCTGCTGGGATCACTAGGACCCGGCTCGGCTACCCCTAGTGGTAGGAGGAGAATACGGGCACCGGAGGATGCTGATGCAGGTGCTGCTAGAGCCGCTGCTGCTGGCGGGATGAGGGGCCCAGAGATTCCATGGGATGTCCAAACCGTAGCGTATTGCTTCCCATTTCCTCTGCCGATCCCTGTTCCTCCAGCACCGGAGTTCAGGGCTAGCATCGGCCAGGTTTGTTTTTCACATTTCCTTCAGTTACTTACTCTTTTTTTTACTTGTCCATTTTTCTTGAACTGTTCTCTTCTTTATAGTTCGATCAGGCTTAGCTAAGCCATACTTTACTGATGGTCACCAATCTGAGGGCACTGGTCCGACAGATGGATGCCTCGATGCGAGCAGCTAGCGTTGCTTTCACACCGGTGGCTATAGTGAGTATCCTGCATGTTCTTTTCAAAATTTTCACATTTTTCTGTCATTATTATGTTATGAGCCTTACTTCTCTTTTGATAACCTCCAGTTCCAACCGCTGGCATAGTACCACCACAAGCTCCTGCGAGGTCGGGGTTCCAGGGCATCTTCTCGGGCTCGCTCCAGAGGATCCATCTCTTTTACTCGGAGTCGCTCCAGAGCCACGTCTTCTTCTTTTGGCAGCGACGGTGATGGTAGCAACAACATTGAGAGGCTCTTCGAGGAGGTTAGCTCGGACAAGACCGGTCCTTCCTCTCGTCAGGTTCACCCGTGGCATACTTGAGAGAGAGAGCCCCCCTAGTTATTTCATTTAGATATACTTACTCTTTATGGGCCTGTGTGCCCTGGTTTGATACATTTACTTGATCTATTGGCCAGCGTGCCCTAGTTTGTTATTTTATTGGGCCTAGGTGCCTCAATTTTTACTCTGATACATTCTTATCACTTTCTGATGCATTTTTAGGCTTTCGTGCTATTTATTGCTTCATTATTCATCTGCTTTATGATTCTCTTTTATTTGCTATTTGAACTGTCATGGATGCATAATACAAATGTCAAAACTTATACAAACCAAAAAAATTACAGGCTGACACACACCCGCCATGTTTAAACATGGCGATCGTCACTTTTACCAAAACTGACATGGCGGTCGCCTGGTCAAAGGGTTGATGTCACTGTACGGTGTTGGAGGTCACCCACTACAAGGTGGCGGGCGCTACTTTGATTGTACTTTTTCTACTTTTTCGATCTTTAACCTTTTTATGCCTTATAAATACAAGCCTGAAGGCCCCATTTTCTGTTGTTCTGACCCAGATGGCTAATTCTCTTTCTTTATGAATTGAGGCATTCTCTCATATCGAACGTTTGAACTTTGCCTATTTTGGTATCAACTCCTTATTTTCTCTAATGGCCATAAAGACCGACGAACCTTTGTTGAAAGCGGCTGCTCAGCTATGGGACCCGCAATCCCACGTCTTCCGATTCGGCCTTGAAAAGCTATGCCTTACTGTTGAGGAGTTTGTTGCTATTTTGGACCTGACTTCGCGGAGCTTCATCGTTGTTCCCACTTTCTTTTGACTCATCAGCAAGTGATACAGATATGTGGTCTATCTAGAATGGAGGCCTCTTTTTTGACACAAGATGACTGTCTTGACATATTGTGGATCATTGACAGATTCCGTCTTACTAGTGACCTTAGCGACCTCAATTTTCAATTGCGGCGACATTATGCTCTTTATTTTTGCCTTCTTGCCCGGTATCTTCTTGTTCCCTCTGATAGGCGAGTTAGCTGTGCATTGGTTGATATCGCTGGTCAGATGTGGATGTGGAAGGACTTTGTACCACTTGTCTTTGCTGAAGTACTGTTGGGCTTAGATGCTGTTCATCGTGGTGAGATCACTATTTTTGCTGGCAGCCTTTTACTTCTTCAGGTAAGCTCAAAATCTTACTTTTCACCAAATTTTTCGTCACACTGCAATGCTTTTCTCTTACTGTTCTAACTTTCGCTGCAAATCTGGCTGATGGAGAAGGTAAATCTTATACAAAAACCACCTACTGACAGGCACAGTGCTGTAACTTTCCTTTACCGCCCATACTATTAGATATGCAGCACCGAAGCAGCCTGGCGATAGTACCTCTCTTCTCTGACTGCCTCAGGTATCACTTGGCAATGCCCCTAGTGGCGAATTCCTGTCATGACTCTGACCACCATGGATCACCCTGGTGTTCTGCTGAATGGTCTACGTCAGACCACTTTCTATTACCCCTATCGGATTATTCGTCAGTTCGTTCGTAGTCATATCATCTTTCACAGTATCTGAGGTCGTTTATTCTCATCTGCACCGTGGACCCTGTTTCTAGCAGTATATCAGATGTTTGGCCATCTCGTTCACGTATGGAAATGCAGGAGTTGCAGTGTCCCAATTTTTCTGCCGAGTACAAGACATGGATGGTACAAGATAGGGAGAAGAAGGATAAAGAAGGAAAACAACCGGCAAAAAGGAGGAGGATTTGATGCATCTGCTTTGTTTTAAAAAGTTTCATAGCTTTCCTTTGTAGAGTTTGGGACTTTCGCTCCCTCCCTTTTATTTTCAAAACTTTGTAACTCTGATTAAAGTAATGAAAACTCTTGCTTTATGTTTAAGATGTTTAAATTTATCCAAAGTCTATCGATTTTTACAGTTAAATGACTTTATTATCAAAATTCAGAAATTAATTTGCGTTGGTCTTACTCAGATTCTAAGATGGTTATAAACAAAAAATGTGGCCGGACTTCTTTAAAAGCAGCTGCCTACGTATCCCAAAAAGTATAATCAGGCCTTAACGTAGTTCGAACCCGGTTTATTCTCGGGTATTGACACTCTCGTTTTGTGATACCCTAACTTTTGTCAATGTCGCCCTTTCAAGTTTTTAGCCTGCAGGCTGCTATAACTTTTGCATGAGTTGCCTTTTCGATTTTCAACTTAGCGAGTTTTTATTTTCTCTTTATTTTTTTACCTCAAGGATAGTATTTTTTGAGCTGATCGAGGTTTACTAGAGTAGAGAACACATTGTCATCTAAATTCATAATAATAACTGCACCATCGGTCATGATGGTTTTGATGAGAAACGGTTTGGACCCGTTTGGCTTGAACTTGTCTCTCGAGTCAAAGATGGGAGCTCTGATTTTCTTAAGGACTAGATCCCCTTCTCTGAGATCCCGGGTCTTGACATTTTTATTGAATGCTCGAACAATCCTCCTTTGATATCCTTGTACATTAAACATAGCATGCAGCCTTTTTTTATCAAGCAAGAGCAACTCTCCCATTCGGTTTCTCTGCCATTCTGCTTTTGAAATATTGGCCTCGGCCACTACCCTTAGCGAAGGGATTTCCACCTCAATGGGGAGCACGACTTCCATCCCGTACACTAAAGAGTATGGCGTAGTTCCTATTAAAGTTCTGACTGACGTCTTGTACTCCCAAAGTGCAAATAGTAGGTGTTCCGGCCAATCCTTATGTGAGTTGATCGTCTTTTGCAAGATTTTCTTGATGTTCTTGTTTGTTGCTTTAACTGCTCCATTGGTCTGCGGTCGATATGGTAAGGACTTGTGGGCCACTATCCGGTATTTATCAAAAAGATCCAAAATCTTTTCTTAAAAATGTGTGCCATTATTCGAGATAACCTCATCCCATACTGACAAATGATGTTTTGTTTGATGAACTTAGCAATATGAGAGACTCTTCATACTGAGTAGGAGGCTGCTTCCACTCACTTGGTAAAGTAATCAATGGCTACTAAAATGAACTCGTACCCATTTGATCTTGTGGATGCTAGGTATGTTGAATTAAGTATTTAATTTGTTACATAAGTAATGATGTTTTCATTATATGGTAATACATAAGTATTATCTTGTGGATGCTGGATACACCAACATGCCAAGTTTTTTATCTCCTTATTGTGGTGAGCGATCACATACAAACATTTTGGGGTAGAGAGCATGGTCCGAGGGGCCCATGAGAACTTTTTAGCTATAGGCATTCCTTAGCTCGAAATGTAATTGAACGTTGTTTTGGAGTATTATAGGCTCATTTTCCAGTGCTAAAGCATATGACTAACTTCAAGCCTCTACCGTAAGGGTCCATTATTACTTCCTGTTGTGTTGTGTACAATTTGGCTACGCATGCAAGGTGAAGTTGATGAACTGTTCGAGATATCTGCCACATAAGATGCGAATGTTAATCCAGATGAGGGTGTGCCAGTTGCAAATCATGAAATTGACTTGTCGCAAAACTTGTCACAACCACAACTTACTGAAATTGCACAACTCTGAGATAGAATTGCAAACGCAATGTGGGACATTATATTCAGTAGTTTGCTTTCATTCGAACGTGGTACTTGTATTATGTATTATGGGTTTGGCTCTTGTTTTGAAAACTTGGATTGTAATGTTAGGATCTACTTTGGTTGTAATATGATGCTAATGTACAGTTGAATTTTAATATTTATTCGTACAATGGGCACTTTTTTTCCTTGTAAGTCCTCTCATTCCAATCTATTGGATAATTAAAAATCATACATTATAAATTGAAGTTAGGTTTCTTTATTAATCAACTCTAAATCATGCATCATTGTTGATGCCCCATCTCTATTTTGTTTCTTGAATTTGCTTTGCTATTGTATATTCCAAAGGTATGTTTTATTTTGTTGATAACTTTTTCATATGAGCATCACTTCAAATGGGTAATCTTGAATTTTATTATGTACTTTTCGATGTTTACAATAGGAGAAAATGTCCATGGGTCACATAGAACCACCGATGTGTTGTTGTGGTAGTGGTCGCATGTATGTTTTCATGTCTCGCACGAAGATGAATAGTGGACAGTGGTTTTTTCATTGCCCACGTGGGAGTAATCACTCGGAGTCCTTTTATTGGGTAGATGCGTATGACTCCCGGTCAAAATACTAGGGCAACTCGTCCATTACAGTCATTGGAGACTATTGCTACCATGTCTTAGACTACACTGTCTTCACCGTCTCCTATATTGGGCACAAGTTGCTCCTCGGTGAAAGTTCAAAAATGTGCGCAGTGTAGGTGCTTTGTGCTTTCGGATTAATTCCTGTAAACGAAGTGGTGGGTACTTTGTCCCCTCGAGTTTTGGTCCTGTAAATTAAGTGGTTTACGTTGTGGTGACTCCGTATAGAATTTGTCATTACCTAACAGGTCTTTAATGATTCGGGGATAGGTAATGGACATGAGTTTATAGTTGTTACCTCTGTCCCTGTTGTGACAGAGTCGGTACATAGGAATCCTTGTTCTCGGTTGTGTGATTCGAGTGAAAAATAACATTTTGGTTACTATTTTTCTTTAACTGTAAAACATTACTTGCATTATTGAAATTCTTGGTTTTGAGGATGAAAAATCGTTTTGAAACTTGTGGGAGTTTGATGGAAAACTTGGGATTTTATGAAGTAAAACTGTTTTGGGGCTCATGTGGTTGAGTCATCTTTATGCTACGTAATTGCATATCCTGCTTTACTGCATCAAAGTTTGTTTCTATTGGGTTTCGGCTCATGTAACAGGATTTGTTAAAACCTTTTTCAGGTGTTGATGATCACGAGGAGTTGATCTAGAGATTCCCGTGGTGGTGGAAAACGTATATAGTTTTTCTTTTTGTTATGCAACATGCATTCTTGCATGTGTTGCCTGTTTCTGAAGGCGTATTTTATAAGCCTCGAGGCGATATATTATGCATGTATAGATAAGTATGTATGTTGTATTGAAATATGGATCTTGGGTACTCTTTTTAATTCCAAATGCAGTATTTTGGTTGTTTACTTTACAAGTAAAAACCCAGATTTTGTTAAAATAGTGTTTTGGTGGGCTTTTTACGCCACCCTAGATTTTTTGGGGCATGACACCACTCCTTGTTGAGATTCCTGATGATGCTGGAGCCCCTATTGGAGAGAATGGCACTAGGGTTTCTAATAAACTCGGAGTGCAAATTAGAATGGTTGCACCATTGCAGGGAGTGGAAAAATGAGACGACATTGATGGTGCACTCAAAGCCCCAATTATACAAGTAACATAAGTATTTCAATTCAATATTTATCATAGAGTTATCTTGGTATGTATGAAAATAAATTCTAATTTGACAATTCATATACATGCAGGATAAGTTTGACATTAAAGACTACGACAACAACTTGGTTGTTAGGAGTTGCATTGAGAAATAATGTCAAAATCTTTATAAAGATTAGAAGGCATGTATGAAAAGGCATTACTTAGACACGATAGAGGTTGGCGATGACCCGAAGACTAAGCCATACAAAGGAGTAAAACAAGAATGACTTGCAGTACATGATTAATCATGTTTGAACATCTGAAAAGCACGTAGTAAGTTTTTTATATTGGAATTGCAATAGTAATAGAAATATTTAACTTATATATACTTTTCAAAACATTTTTTAGATTCGGGCTGAGAAAAACAAAATTAATTGATCTAAGTTGACGTTCAACCATATAATATGCTGTAGATCTTTTCCTACCGCAATGTTCATCAAGGTGATATGTTTTTAGTTTTAAAATAAAATATATAAATATTAATTGTTAAATATTCACTAACTCATTGCATAAATTGCATTAGGCAAACGAGAACAGTGGTTAGCCACCCCACATCTCAAACCTTTTCAAGGACTCTCACACGAGTAAGAAAAAAGGTGACTGGGTAAACTCTGTATGTGTTGAATTACATATATGTAAATTCAAGCATGTGTTCATTTGTAAAATGTTTCTTTTTGTATTATTACTAATTGTTTAACTTTTTATAAATATTTTAGGCAAGGTTTGAAATGTTACGCGAAGAGGCATCACAGCTAGTCACACAGAACCAGTCACACAGAAATAGATGGCAATTGATGTACTAGAAAAACGCTTCGATTACTTAAAAGGATATGAAATTAGCAGGTGGTCGTCATCATCTACAAGCTCGACTGCAAAATCGCAACAAAAGGTTCAAACTCTCGAAGATAAAGTAAAAACATTGAACGAGTTGACCAAAATTCAAGAAATGATAAAGCAGCAAAAAGAAATGATTAAAGCAAATAACAAGAATTTCTCATTTTACAGTATTAATCTGTTTAGTGTTGAATGTTAGCAAAATTGTTCTATGATGTTAACATTATCATTATAATATGATTGCTAATTTTACATTCATGCAAGAGAAATTTTGTTCTA
Organism: Heliamphora exappendiculata; assembly: GCA_034768845.1. Lineage (NCBI taxonomy): Eukaryota > Viridiplantae > Streptophyta > Magnoliopsida > Ericales > Sarraceniaceae > Heliamphora > Heliamphora exappendiculata. The sequence goes on along the minus strand of JAOTRH010452693.1, from coordinate 15,022 downwards.
GTTATGAGCTAAATCATAAGCTGAAAAAAAATTCTACTACATATACATATCCATATAGCCATGATACATTCATGAGTTTTCTCAGTACCATTACAAATTTCAAATTAATTGATGTACTACTTTAAATTTCAATTCATAAATCCCTATCACTCTTTATATTTCGTTCAAACTAGAAGAATTTTAAACAAATCCTCATAAAACATGTATGCCCCAAATTTCGGGTCACGTGAAACACCCATAAATAACCAAACATAACACCAAATATGAGAAAAACACTCTCAATATAAAACATACATGCATTGTATATAACTGTCAAACGGCTTACATTACACGGTTCCAACACCGAAAAAATATGTAAACATACATGATACAAAAAGAACCAAAAAAGGAAGACTACAGATCTTCTGCCTCTTCAGCAACCCCGAAATTCAACATACACCGGGTCTCACAACTCTACCCCCTTAAAGAAATTTCGCCCCTGAAATTCAACATAGGGTCAAAAGAAAACAAATAGTCGATTGCAATCGACACAGGCATACGAGATGGTCAGCCAAACCATTCCTAGGATATAGTCAAACAAGGTCAGGCATCCTAAACAATGGCTAACTATCTCACAAACACGGGATCTACAACTCACCCCAACCTCACATCCTCACCAACCGTCGTTGCCTCAACACAGCACACCACCCACGGAATACATCACCATCTCCCAAACAGAGACAATGAAGAACTGGCCCAAAGCCTGCATACTTAGAAAGTACCTCTGCTCCCTGAAGGCATAGCTGCATCATCATGCACGGTCGGTGCCCGAGCTATGAGAACATACGCTCTGCTCTGCGTCGGCGTAGTCTATCCATCGTAGCCTGGCATTGTCGGCTGTCTTACCGACTGAACTAAAGCACCCCCACCTGCAATCCAGGAAGTCTGAACGACAGGATGCTGCTGTCAATCCTGCATAAACGAACCCTCTGGTGTGCCCACTGTACTCAGTGCACTCTCTTGCTTGGGACAACTCCTGCAGATATGTCCAGTCTGGCCACATCCATAACAAATCTGTAACTCCCTCCCATGTGACTGAATCCATAAACCCTGGGACTGCCTTGGCTGCGAGCACTCTGGCACACGATGCCCCGGCTGTCCACACCGATAACATCTAATCTCCCCTACAGCTGAACTGGTACTGAACTCCAAAACTACTTCCTTTGCAGGCACCTCGACATACGATGCCTTAGCTGTTTGCACCGATAACAAATCAGCTCCCTTTGCTCTGGCCTCCCGAATGAAGCCACCACTAGTATTGATATCGAAAACTGCTGCTGATGCGATCCCCCAAAATATGAACTCGGACCAGACAACCTCTGGGATTTGTCCCCACGCCCCTGAAATTGTGCACCTCCACCATCTTACTGGATTCTACTCTCTCCCCTAACAACCTCAACTAGCTGACCGATGGCACTCACCATCGCACGCAGCAGCTCTATGGCCTCACACAGTCCTTGGAGAGCATTTGTAACCCCAGCATCAGGGATAGGCATATCCCTTTGGCCCAAACCACGGCCACGGTCCCGACCACAGCCTCGCCCTCTCCTTACAGACATCACGTCTATATGAAAGCAACGCAAAACATAAGATGCAACATGTAAACACGAACCACGTAAACGTGCTAACTTATAGCCACACAGGTTAATGCTAAACAAACTCCACATATTGAGGAGAACCGACAAGAATGATGCGCCAATCTAGATAACCTACTCAGATTCCCTATTAGAAATCACGTCAGCTAAACACGTTTCTAACTTGGCTCCAAGTTTGTTAATCCAAATGCCCAAAGGTAGGACTAATCAATCCCAAGGTCCAACCCCCATGCTCATATATACACATCATTCTCATGCTTAACATGCTAACACGTTCAAGTTATCAAAGCATCTAAACACATGCAATCAAGCACATGCATTCAACCTCACATGGTGATACACTCTCTTCCCACGGCTCTTAGGTATTCGAACCCAGAGCTCAGATATCAAGCTGTCACGCCTCAAACTCCAAGTCACGTGAAACACCCACAAACAATCAATCATAACTCCAACCTGAGAAAAGCACTCTCAATATAAAACATACATGCATTGTATATAACTGCCAAACGGCTTACATTACACGGTTCCAACATCGAAAAAACATGTAAACAAACATGATACAAAAAAAAACTAAAAAAGAAAGACTACAGATCTTTCGCCTCTCTAGCAACCCCGGATCAACCTGCGTGATTGGTACCTGAAAACATTTTAAATTCTACAACGTGAGCCAAAGTTCAACAGAAACTAGACAACACATGCAATATAAGCTAAACATGCTAAAAAAATAAGGTACAGTTTTATACTCTCTTTCAAGCCTTCAAAATGATTTTCACAAGCAAGGGAAAGCGAGGATAAAAATCATTTTTGACTTACATGAGCCTTGGGAATGATTCTTTTATGTTATGACTCCCTCAGGTCACAAACAGAGTTTAAAATTGGTTTATCCGTCCCATAATGCATTTCATGCAATCTATGTACCTTCTTAGGCTTTACCCGAGGGACCGTAGACCCGTCAATGCACCTTTTTGGTCTCTCTCTCGAAGGACCTCAGCCCCAACAAACGCACCTTCTCGGTCTCTCTCCTGAGGGACCTCAACCCTAACAAACGCACCTTCTCGGTCTCTCTCCCGAGGGACCTCATCCCCAACAAATGCCTTGTTAACCAAGGTTAACATTCACATAACTATATGTTCAACTATTTCATTTCGTACACATATGCATAACTAAATTAGGGTTTAAATGCATAAAATCACGTATCGACATTACGTTTCACAAACCACGTCACATGCTACACACGTGACCCATGCAACACTTGCAACCCATGCAACATGCACCACATGCATCCATTCCTCATAACCCACACATGCATGCCTATAAAACTTTGAGTTTTAAAGTATAAATCACGTTATATGTAACAATACCAAAATTATGTAATCCATCCACATAATTCATACATAAATAAAGTAGAGTTATAAATGTACAAGGCCATGTATAACTTCACATCATGACGCCACCCGCCACACAACCTGACATCCACTCACATGGACAACCAATAACCCATAGAACCAAGCCTAAATTGAAGGCTAACATCAAACCCAACAACCCACGAGGTCATAAAACACTATCTTTTTTCCAAAAAGAACCACGGGCCCAAACACGCCCCATACCCAACAAAGAACATACACTACGCACCTAACCGTGCACCACACCCACATCTAACCATGCACAACAACCCCAAGGACGCCACCTACATAAACACCCGAGGTCAGGACAAGACCCTCGAAACCACAACGCAACTAACCGAACCCCAAAAATAATTTAACAGTATTTTAGTCGATTAATTCCATAATCAATCAACTGAATATCGTAAGAAACTAATTGGAAACCAAGAAACCAACCACCAAAATACCAAACAACTAGCCCAGAAACCCAGTTGACTGGACCCCATCCAGTTGACCCAAACACTCTACTGGAATCTCACATAAATGCCCCAAAAACACGTTTTAGTCGAATGATCTCACGATCCAATTGACTGAAGCACGATCCAATCGACAGTCGAATGATCTCACGATCCAATTGACTAAAGCACGATCTAGTCGACTGGATCCCACGATCCAGTCGACTGGCCCAAAGTGAAAACTGTTTCTGAGCTACGGTTTCAACCCTTCAATCCTTGAATCAACACCTCAAAACTCCTACTAAACACCCCCGAACTTACACACGCCCAAGCCTAACACCAAAACCACGGAAGAAACCTTCAAAACACGATTCCATCCAACCAAAATCGACGAAAAATAGGTTTAAACCCAAAAATCTATTTTGAAACAAAATCAGATCTCATGTAATTTAATCGGTAAAAACACGCACGATTACACGTAACACCCTTATAAGACATGAGAGTCTAGGATCCTACCTCGTTGACTTGAAAACTCGATGCCTCGAACCACGTGCAACTTTGAACTTTGTCAGAATAAAATTTCGTCTGGATAGATGCGTAGACCACAATGCCAATACCAAGGATCGACTGTTGGATCATCAAAAATCGAGCTCTAGGCCCCCGAGAAGTTAGAGAAAAGGCAGAGAAAAAAAAAAGAAAACTTAGTGGAGAAGTTTTGAAAATATTTTTTAAAAATATTCAACTGCCACATCATCCATAAATCATGGAGATCAAACAAAAATATTTTCCCAGTTTCTATCAAAACGTTTCAAATATGAGACTTAACACTGAGGGTTAACTCCAAACCTTCAAAACACAGTTCTCAAGATTTTTATAAATCTTCTATTTTCAAAATCACTTTTTTAAAACCATGAACAATCACAAGTCCATTTCATGTAATAAACTAAAAAAATATAGTATTTAAAGCATTTTCAACCGGTGAAAAAGCATATAACTGCACGTAGCACCATTTAACGACAACATAGTCTAGGATCCTACCTCATTGAGCCAAAAGCTCAACGCCTAGAAAAACAAACCTCAACAAAATGAGATTCTGTCAGGATAGATACGAAGTCCCCGGCACCAACATCAAGGATCAGCTCTCAGATCGCTGATAACCGAGTCTTGGGCCCATCAAGATTTAGAGAGAAGGCAGAGGTTTTTTGTGAGAAGCAAACCAGATCTGAAATAATATCCCAAGATATCTCTTAACATCTGATATTTATAGACCACGCATAAAAATAAGGGTTCAGTCGACTGAATTCCCAACCTAGTCGACTGGATGAGACTACTGGAATCTTGAAAAACACCCACCGCCACGAATCAGTCGACTAGATCCCCCAATCTAGTCGACTGGAACACCATACTGCCCAGTCAGTCGACTAGATTAACACTCTCAGTCGACTGAATTGCTACTGGTTCTCAAATCATTTTTGGTGTCCAAGCGTAGGTCCAAATATGCACCTAAAACATCACCGAGGTCAAATGTTAATGCCAACCCTATCAACACTTGAATCATTTCAAAAATAAAATTGGTCGGGGTCTCACAAAAAAAAATTGTTGGCTGGAAAAGATTACAAGTTATGGAAAGCTTGTGTGAGACCCTGTACCGTCTCTTTTTATATTCAATGCATATTTGGTGTTTTTCGACACATATTTAGAATTTTTGCTTCTACATGTTTTTAAGCAACTTGATACGTGTTTGAGTATATCTATGCATGCTGGGTTGGTCCCGAGGGTTGTTAGGAGTTGCGGTTCCAATTTTAAAATTTAAAAAAAAAGATATTTTGGAGCCTTATAAATATATGGAGTTAGATATTTTCAAAACTTAACGATTAAGTTTTGTCTTTTTTCTCTGCCTTCTCTCTAACTTCTCGGGGGCCTGGGGCTTGGTTTTTGACGATCCAACAGCCGATCCTTGTTGTTGGCATCGTGGTCTATGCATCCATCCGGACGGAATTCTGTTTCGACGAAACTCGATTTTGCACGTGGATCGATGCATCAAATTTTTAACTCGCCAAGGTACGATCCTAGGCTGTATAACTGTTAGAGGGTACTACGTGTAATCCTACGCGTTTCTACCATTTAAAAATGCGTGAAAGGTGATTTATGTTTTAAATTCGATTTTGGGTTAAAATCATTTTTTAGCGTTTCGGTTGGATGAAAACAGTGTTGGATGTTACGTTTGGGGCCTTTGGTGATAGACTTGGGTGTGTGTGAGTTCGAGGGTGTTTGATAGAAGTTTTGAGGTTTCGTCTTGGTTTTAAAACGGCTGATTCGTACCTTAAAAACCATTTTCTGGGTTGTTCAGTCAACTGGACCATGGTGGTCAGTCGACTGGATCATCTTTTAGGGAGTTCAGTCAACTGGACCTGGGAGGCCAGTCAACTAAAATTGCTTCTATTTTGAAACTCTTTTTCCATAGAGTTTTTCAGTCGACTGGGGGCTTGGGCCAGTCGACTGGGGTCCTATGTGGGCTGTTGGTGTTGTTTTAGTGGTTCGGTGGTTGAGTTTTAGCCTTTCTCACTATCCTCGATTGGTTTTAAAAAGATGGATTCTGGTAATCTCGCAATTCGGAGGTTTATTTTCGGAGGGATGGTTTGAAAAAGATGTTTTCACAAAAACTTTGGGAAAAACGTGTTTGTTGAAGGTTTGGAGCTAGCCCTTGGGGTTGAGTCTCAACTTCTAAAACGTTTTGGTAAAAATATGTTTTTACCTTTTTTTTTTTATCTTCATGGTTCATGGATTGGATTCCTGATATATATGTGTGTTGTATATATGTTTTGTGGGTTGGTTTAGAAATTTTTTTCATAGATGTACCGTGAAGTGGGTATTGTTGAGTTGGGCTTCCATTGCTTCTCGGTGTAAGTTCAGAAACGTGCGCAGTGTAGGTGTTCTGTACCTTCGGGTTAGTCCCTGTAAATTGAGTGTGTGTGGATACTTTGTACCCTCAGGATCAGGTCCCGTAAATTAAGCAGTAGGTGCTCTGTACCTTTGGGCTAGTTTCCGTAAATTGAGTGGTTCGGTTGCTTCCGTTAATGGCATCGTTGTCGTGACTCCGTATAGAGCTTGTCATTACTAAGCCTGTGGGTCTAGGGTAATGGATGAGAGTCTATAGTTGTTACCTTTGTCAATGTGGCAGAGTCGGTACATAAGATTGCATTTTATCATATCTCCTTGGCTCTGTATCTCGAGTGGAGAATGCTATGTTTTTACTACTTTACCTTAACTGTGGCATGATATCTATCAGGATTATATGCGTAGTTTCAAGGATAAAAACTGGTGGTTTTTTAGAGAAAAACCTGTTTTGCTTTTGTGGCCGAGTTAGCTCTCACCTTATGATTGCATGACATGTATTACAGTTCTACTGTCTTTGTTCTATTGGACTTTGGCTCACGGTGCGGAATTTTTGTTGTAAAAGCTTTTTCAGGTGAGCATGTGGAGTTGACTTAGTTGCAGAGGTGAAGGAAGACTTGCTGTAGTTTTTTCTTTTTGGAGACATGTACTTTCACATGTAATGCCTGTGAAGGCTGGTTTTGTACGCCTTTTGCCGATATACTTATTCATGTATAAGAATGCATATTTATCGTTTATGAGAGTTGAACTTGGAGAATCTTTTATTCAACTGCTGTATTTTGATCTCTAACTGTAAAACCTATTTTTCTTAAAGGGGTATTTTGGTGAGATTTTGCGTAACCCTGGTGTTTGGGGCGTGACAGCTTAAGTCTTCTTAAACACGTCATAAAAGACTAGGGAGTTGATCATATCATTCAAGAAGTAATGAAAGATGGAAAAAAAGATTATTATATATTGAGAAGTCAAAGATCCAAAAATACAAAAAAGGAAAGTTCAGAAAAAGTACATTCACAAGATTCATTAAAATTTGGTGCCAACGTGCAGCAACTCAAGAAAAAGGAAAGAATGAATAAATCACTAATTGGGAGTTTTTGATCTGTTAAAATCAATTAGTTTAAGGATTTACTTGATCGTCTATACTAGAAAATGGAAGCTAAATCAAATGGGTTTCTCTAGATTTCGGTAAGGTCAACATTGTGACAATTCATTAAAATTCCAATATGCAGGAAAAGTAGAGCAAAGGCTTATAATTGGGAATCAATCATCCGAAGGACTTAGATAATTTAATCTTCAATTGATTTGGCCAAACTTATTGAAGCTATACAAGGAAAGAAAAGCTAAATATTAAGGCCTGGTTAAAAATTCAATGAATCAAACACTGAATATATTTGGACATGTTGGAATTGATACATGAAAATATTGCCGAAACATAGAAGTAAAGAAACAGTGAAGCAATCAAGAATCACTAAGAAAGTCTAATCTAACCTTTTTTTGTCATCCACAAACAATCAAGTTACCTTGTTTAATTTCACCACTAGCTCACTAAATCCCATCTTAGCATTCAATTTACATAAATTCAAACTTAACAAGCCCAAAAATTTAGGTAAAGTTTTAATTAATTATTTAAACCCTTGGGGTTCATTTGAATTTCAATTAAATTCAACCCAAATCACAGCAAAACAACTTGGTTAGTCTGAATCCTACCTCTTGTAGCGCCGTTGCCTCGAAATTTTCATCAAAATCCCAAGCCCTAGGCTTTCGGCTACTTCAAACTTTTACACTTCTTGGAAAATTCTAACTAACTTTCTCGATGTATCATCTGCGCTCCCCTCTTCATAGTTTCCAATCGTATGTCCAAATCCTCCATATTTGTATCATTTGGGCTTAGAAAGCTATCCTTAAAGCCTCAGTTTATACATCAGAAACCTCAGAGAATACCGAATAAATTTTTCGTCAAGAAGGGGGAAGTCAAACTGGTATATCAATGTGCATTCTAGAGAAAGAATTGGTGAGGCTCAGATTACGTATGGCTCAGAAGAAAAGCTTTTCCATCTCCGTGGAAGACAAAGAAAAAGAGAGAAGAAAGAGATGAAGTGGTGCCGAAGGGGTTCAACTTGCCTTATCTTCTTCTTTTTGTTTTTGGTTGCCCTAGATCTCTCTCAAGACTCTTAGAAGCTCCTCCCATGGTTGTTGGACAGAGAAAGGAAGAAGACATCCCTGAAGAGAGCGAGAACTGCGTCGGGATAAAAGTGGGAGAGACGCGCTAGTTTTGAGGAAGGAAATTTGACGAGGCTTCCAAGAAAATTCTAGGATTCTCCTCTTTGTTTTTTTTTTTTCAAAAGCATCTCAGCTTTGGCTGAGATGCAACATTCCATTCTTTTTTTTTCACTTTTTTAAGAATCCCCCCAAAACTTATCTAATTTATTTATTTATACATCTTTATACAATTTATCCTCAATTTTGATTTAATATATTTCTAATTTATATTTTTAGATTTTCGAACCTTATAGGATTTGTCATGCCCCAAAATCCAGGATCACGTAAAATACCGAACAAACCACCAATTTATAAAAGATAGAACTTTTACTAATAAACAACCATCCAAAATAATACAGTTTTGAAACAAAGAGTACCCCATGTTCACTCTCAAAATCACATGCAACCTACTCATACAGTTATGATATATGTTGCCTCAAGACTTACAAAATATGCCTTCAAAAACAGGTGACATATATGTAAATACATACTTCTATAACAAAAAGAAAAACCCATTCTGTGCAACAATATTGAGTGGGCATATAGACCCAAGCAACGCTACCATCCACCTGGCCACACAAGCCCCATAGAGTAACGGAACCTTCTATACCCCGACACGATCTGCGTCCTTTTTCGGTTCACTAGCCGGCGGGTAGATAAACCCATTCTGCGCAGTTTTTCGATCTTTCACCGAGGAGCAACTCGTGCCAAAGTTAACAAGATCCGAGGATCATATGGTCCTTTTTTTTATTATCACATCAAAACCAAAAATATACGCGTGAGTCCAACCCATCAAGGTTTCTCTCACCAAACCCGCAGCACCGTGAGTCCAACCCCAAAGGTTCCTCTCACCAAACTCGCAACACCATGAGTCTAACCCCAAAGGTTTCTCTCACCAAACCCATACGTCCTGCCACATGTAATATACTAAGAAAAACATAAAACAAGCTTTCTATCCATATAAACACGGTTTAAAACATACAACATGCTATGTAGGCATTTTCAACCGGTAGAAAAGTATAAAATCGCACGTAGCACCCTTTAAAGACAACATAGTCTAGGATCCTACCTCGGTGAGTTAAAACTCGAAGCCTCAAAATCCGAACCACGTCGAAAAAAGAATCTGATCGGTTGAACACGAAGCTTGCAGCGTGAATAGTAGGGATCCACAAGCTGATGGTCGAAAACTAGGCTCGGTCAACACAAAATTGCAGAGAGAAGGCAAAGAGAACGGAAGAAATAAGCTTTCTCCAAACATTCCAGGGGCTGGAATATAAATAGGCTCGTCAAAAACCACGGTTCAGTCGACTGAAGTGGCCACTTCGGTCGACTTAAGGAGTTCCAAAACTCCAGAACTCTCCAAACCACCACAGTTCAGTCGACCGACCCCCCCAGTTCAGTCGACTGAAGTAAAAAAACTAGGTTCAGTCGACTGGGCCAACCCCTCCAGTCGACCGAATCTCAGGGCAGAAGCATACTGTTTTGGGTCTCGGTTAAACAGCCAGAAAACCATCCCAACAAGCCTAAACAAGGTCCGGTTAGCGTAAAACACATCTACACATGCTGTTCTACAACTCCAAAGCATAAACCATACATCGATGATATACATAACATGAAAGAAACACGTCAGCATGTATATATATCAAAAATAAATTGGTATAGAGTCTCACAGAATTTATCATAAATAATTATTCTGGCATCACGGCACATACTAACTACATGCAATTGACACTATATTCCATTAGAGTTCGTCTCTATTAATTTAATTATATCAAAATAATTAATAATATATTAAAAACATACCGAGTAGCTACACCACACTACACACACACAAGTCCAACCCAAAATGGTTCTTCTCACCAAACCCAACACAATCAAAATCATTCACATTGCAACCCAAGTCCAACCATCAAACTCCGTTCCTCTCGTCAACACCCAACACACATATAGGATTTAAAATCATTTAACTCTTTTCAATATTCTTATAATTCACATATTCGATAGAAAAGGGTAGAACCCCCAAATCCATAGCTCATATCAATTACATTCGTCAATTCAAAAGATTTATTTGAAATCCCCAACTCAACACTCAGGTGTTCTCATGCATCATATAAATTTATGAAAATTTTATATATAAGAAGGTGGAAATAACCCTAATTTGTCCAAAAACTCAATCAATTTCATTATTTGAACCCAAAAACCCAAAAACCTCAATTTTCATGATTTCAACTCAAGTTAAAATCCTAACTTTTCAAAATCACATGCTCAATATCTTTCAACGGTAGTATTAAGATAGATCAATAACAAATTATACAAAAGCTCAAGATCCAACGTTGTTTAACTTCAAATCAAAACCTAGAGTTTTGAAAACATAAGTTTTTCATGCCTTTAAGTAAATCCAACGAAAATACAATTCATATATATGCATTGATCAAGATTAGTCTTAGATCCTACCTCTTTGAATCTCAAGCAACTAGAAACCAACTCGAGCAAGCTCCATACGACCAAATTTCCAACCCTATGACGATTGTGAAGCTTCCAACATGCATAAACACTCTTCAACGGTTGCTCACTAGGGTGAGAGGCACGAGATCCACTCTTTGAGGTGCAAGGAGGGCTCCAAGACACCACCCAACCAAACCCTAGGTCTCTACTTTCGTTCTAGAGAGAGAGAGGGATGAAAATAGTGAGGGTGAAATATTTAAACCCACAATATAAAGTCTACTCACCGACAATCCGCTTGAGCAGTCTCCACTTGCTCGAACTCTCTACCATTAGTCCGCTCAAGCAGGCGCCAAGCCGCTCGAGCAGTTAGTGTTGTGAAGAGCCCCGAATCAAAACTGAATAAATGAATTAAATCATAAGCCTAATGCCTCAAAACTCACCCAAACAACCCACAACAACAATCCTCATGTATTACTAAGCATAGCGACATCATCACCCATCATTGCTATGATTAAATTTAATTCTTTTACACAATTAAACACTTTTTCATATACCACCAAAAGTCTCAAAACGAGTTTTAATTAATCCTCAAAATAAAAAGGGACCGGGTCCCTACAACCTCTTCTCTTAGGAAATTTCGTTCTCGAAATTTAATACTAAAACTCAAGTCAACTGCCTCACCGTCGACTACCAACAATCTCCAACACAAAACTCTACAACACTGGACAATTGTAAAGATGCTAACGTAGTTCATCCCCAAGAGTGACGTCTCGCAACACAATCATGTTTTCGAATGATAAATATACATACTAATTGCTTCTGCAAGAACGGCCTCACTAACACTAGGGTTATCCAAACGTCATCAGACCGAAATCTAATTCACACCACCAAGGCGACCAATTTGTCACCTACTAGCTCATCCCCACTAAAGTTTTTTATTTTCCTATTATTTTTAAATATATTCAAATGTATTAATCTTTATTTATTTATGTTTAACTTATAATGTCTAGCCTAATAGTTATCCAATTTAAAATTAAAATAATATTTATAATAATAAGATTAAGTTTCATCGATAATTTTATCAAATGATACATTTTTTTAAAACTAATTATACTTTCATTATTTTATATTTTTTTTTAAAATATATGTTGCTGCTGCTGCTACTACTACTACTATTTACATTTAATTCTTAGTATCTTTCCAATTATTAATTATCTTCCTATAGATTCGAACAGTAACTCATAACTCATATTTTCATATCGGAACATAAAACTAAACTATTTTTAGTGTTAAAAAGTTACCTTCTTATACAAAACTAAACTAAGATATACTGAAATAATATAGACTACTTCACTGAAAAAAGACAACCCTTTTGCAGCCATTAGAGGTGCTATGCACGTTTTCTCCAAATTACAATTGTTGATTTATTGATTCAATCATAAATATACGTAAACTTTTATGCATATATATATACACATTTATATACAATTATTGTTACAACTTGTAAATATATATATATATATATCTATATATATATATATACTATATCCAGTATTAGAAAGAAAAAAAAAGTAAAACACCAGATATGTATATATATATATATAATATAAATGGGTAAATTTATGTATCATAATTGTATATTAATAGCAAACAAAAATTATTAAAAATTAAAAATTTAAGAAAGAGTACATATCAGATTGAGAGTATATATATATACATATATATATATATATATATAGATACACGCACTAAACAAAATTCATAGTTTGATCTCTATCATATATGTACTTTCTCTTAAATTTTTAATAATTTTTATTTACTATTAATATACAATTATGATACATAATGTGAGACCCTGTATCGTTTTTTTTTTTATGATATATGCATATTCGGTGCTTTTGCTGCATGTTTAGAAATTTTGCTTCTACATGTTTTTAAGTGATTTGATGCGTGTTTGAGTATATTTATGTATGCTGGGTTGGTCCCAGGAGTTGTTGGGAGTTGCGGTTCGAATTTTAAAATTTTTAAAAAATAAGATATTTTGGAGGCCTATAAATATCTAAAATTAGATATTTTCAAAATATATTTTCAAAACTTCTTGACTAAATTTTCTCCATTTTCTCTCTGCCTTCTCTCTAACTTTTCGGGGGGCCGGAGCTTGATTTTTGGCAATCCAATAGCCGATCCTTGTTATTGGCATCATGCTCTACGCATTCATCTGGACAGAATTTTATTCCGATGAAGCTCGATTTTACACGTGGATCGAGACGTCAAGTTTTTAACTCACAGAGGTAGGATCCTATACTTTATAATTGTTAGAGGGTTTTACATGTAATCTTGTGCATCGTTACCGTTTTATATACATAAAAAGGTGTTTCATGTTTTGGGAAAGTTGAATTTTTGGTTTAAAAACCTTTTTCCATTGCTTTGGTTGGATGAAAACGGTGTTGGATGTTGTTTTGAGGCCGTTGGTGATAGGTTTGGACTTTTGTGAGTCCATGGGTATTTGATGGAAGTTTCAAAACTTTGTTTGGGTTTAAAAAGGGCTAATCTTTGGCCTAAAGACATTTTCTGGGCTGGTCCAGTCGACCGAACCCATGGGGTGAGTCGACTGGATCATGGTTTGGTGGGTTCAGTCGACTGAACTCATGGGGTCAGTCGACTGAACTGAGTGTTTGGCATTTTGTGCTTTTCCAGTGTGTTTTTCAGTCGACTGGAGAGTGGGTCCAGTCGACTGGACCTGGGTTGAGGGGTGAAAGTGTTTGAAAAATATATTTTTTTGAGGTTTGGAGCTAGCCCTTGGGGTTGAATCTCAGCTTTTAAAACGTTTTGGTAAACATCGTGTTTTTACATGCTTATAGATCTCCATGTTGATGGATCGGATCTCTTTTATATATGTGTTGTATAACTGCTTATGGATTTTTAAATGTTATCTATGGATGTACCGGGGCAGTGGTGTGTGTTGAGTTGGGCTTCCATTACTCCACGGTGAAAGTCCGAAAATGTGCGCATAGTAGGTCCCTATGTGCCTTCGGGTTAATTCATGTAAACGTGGTTGATGGGTGCTTAGTTCCCTCAGGTTGTAAAGCCGTAAACTAAGTGGTTGGTAGGTGTTTAGGGCCCTCGGGTTGTGAACCCGTAAACTAAGTGGTTGGTGGGTGCTTAGGGCCCACAGGTTGTGTATCTGTAAACTAAGCCGGTTACTTCTATGAATGGCGTTGTTTACGTTGTCATAGCTCCATAGTGAACTTGTCATTACCGAGCAGACCTTAAGTGGTGACTAGGATAATGGACAGGAGTCTATAGTAGTTACCTTTGTCTATGTGGCAGAGTTGGTGCATAGGATTACATTTTATATCTTTCTCCTCGGTTGTGTGACCCGAGTGGAGAATACTGTGTTTTACTACTTTTTTTTAACTATGGCATAATATCTGTCAAGATGATATGTATAGTTTCAAGGATGGAAATGGTGGTTTTTAGATGAAAAACTTGTGATTTTGTGAGAAAAATCTTTTTGGCTTTTGTGGTCGAATTAGCTCCCACCATATGATTATATGACCTGCATTACAACTTTGCCATCTTTTTCTATTGGGTTTCGGCTCACGGAGTGGGATTTTACTGTAAAACTATTTTCAGGAGGACGTGAAGAGTTAACCTAGATGCCCGTGGTGACGGAAGGCTAGATGTAGCTTCTCCTGTTTTGAGACATGTACTTTTACATGTGATGCTTGTTCCAGAAAGCGAGTTTTGTACACCTTGAGGCGATATACTTATTCATGTATGAGAATGTATTTTTACGGTTATTGATACCTAAACTTTGGAAAATATTTTATTCAAATGTCGTATATTTTACAGTTGAGGGTGTTCCAATTTCAAATCTTATTTTCGTAAACGGTGTTTGATAGGCTTTCGCGTAACCCTGGTGTTTGGGGCGTGACACATAAATTTACCCATT
>JAOTRH010452683.1:0-30170 GCA_034768845.1 Heliamphora exappendiculata | reverse complement strand
CAACCACGAGCACAACGACCCGATCTCCGTTTGATGATGGCTCCGAGTCAACTCGGCCAAGTGTGTGAATGATGTGAAAATGAGTGTGTATAAAAATGTAATTTTAACAAGAATACACAGCCTAAGGTGTTTGAAAAACACTATTAAATGCACTTAGGATACTACAAAATGGAGGTAAGATGATGGAGTAATTGCAAGGCTCTTTGAGAGAGAAAGAAGCCTCTTCAGAAGTTTAAGAGACACTCCAATAACCTAATGGACGAACACTGTTAGGCTTATATACAAACCAAAACTCAACCAGGATTGGTTGATGAAAAAGGGCTAGGCGCTCAAGCGCCTAACGAGTGCTCAACGAGCGCGCACTAGCACTCAAGCGCCAAGCGAGTGCTCTACGAACGCATTGAATTCACAACCAAGCGGCTTAAGTTCTTGACACAGAAAGACGAAGGGGCACCATGAGCACTCAAGTGCCTAGCGAGCGCCTTAAGAGCGCTCAACACTGGAAATGTGGTCAAAAGGGCACTCAAGCGCCAAATGAACGAAAAGCGAGCGCTGCTCACTAGAGGAGGGGCGCTCAAGCGCTCTACGAGGCTTTGCAAGCGCCTGAGAATCTTATGCCCCAAGCAACCCCTAGGAACCATGCATGCAACATTAAAGTTATTTTATGCAGAACATAAACTAAACATGCAATGATACAAGTGAGGCTGAATACCTTACATGGGGTTGCCGAGAGAAGTCTAGTAAATCCACCAATGCTGAGACAACGATGAGGAGAGCGGGGACACTAGACAAATCTAATGACCAAACAAAAACAAAAAACAGGGGGTATAGACTCTAGCAATTTTGTCGAAAATCAGAAATAGCCAACAATACTAATACATATCAACAACGGTGCTCATGACAGGAGATAAAATAATGATGATACTTTCAATTTAATTACTAAGTTTATTTAAATCCTAGGTTATTCTAGGTTTACCCAACTTGAAAAAAATCATCCTAATCCTAATCAACTCCACATACTAAGTCTACCAACTGATATCAAGCACTCCTTCAGCCATGAGATGACTACATAGTCGAACTAAATATCCAACATGGTCATCTTGACGGCAAGGGCATCAACAAGTCAACTCATCGAACCATCGAATCTCACGTCAAAGTCTAGTGTGTGATTACGAATATTTTAACAACGATTATTTTGCCACCCGAACTACCTTCACCAATAAATATAACAATCACGGCATATAGCCGCAGGGGGTCTCCCCGCAATCCAAAAATATAACCGTGCACATAGAACTCGGGGGACCTCCCCTTAATCCAAAATAATTTTTCATGTGCATATAGTACTCGGGTAGCTTCCCTGTAATCCAAAATAGTTTTTATTTCCACAGAATGGGCCCGAAAGTGCCACAACCCTAAGGTTCATTCCATTCTCCACTTTAAATTTTAGTGAACCTCGTAATTCTCATCGCAATGATGATGAGATATATCCAATCATGCTAATGATGTGAACTTCAACTTATAAAGAACATCATGCTTCATATACCAATTATTGACATGTGGCAAAATACTAAGCTTATGCTAGCATACTTAGCCTATGTTTGGACTAGCTTTTTCTGTAGATTTTTTAATTTTTTAATTTTTTTTTATAAAAAAATAGATGTAAATATATATATAAAAAATCAGTTAAGGCCAAACAAATGGATTTTTTTTAGAGGTTTTTAAGCAAAAAAGTTTTCAAAAAAGCTAGTCCAAACATAAGCTTAGACAAAATAAAAAACAATTCAGTAATTACGCAGTGAGGTGAGCCAAGCTTATATCCAATCAAGATTTATCATCAATAAACATATAAATAAAATAAACATAGCATCATGCGTCATAATTCATCAAACAAGGTATAGCATAAACGTGAAGTACACTTGGAGTTGAACTAAACATATAAAATCCTATTGACAAGGTTAGGACTTTGACTTTTGCTACTATTTTTGCGGCTTTTAAAATATCAAACCCTTATAAACAAAAATCTCAAATTTTGTAGATAACCTATTTGAGATGTTTTGAACAACTTTTTTTTTAAAAACATTTTCTAAATTTTGCCTCTAAGACCTCAGTTTTTGGGAAATAAAATCAGGTCACATATTTGGTGCATGCTTCAGCATAAAAGGTAGGTTCTGGGGTTAACTTTAAAAATTAAAAACGTGCACTTCACCTTGGTAGAAGATTTTTAAAAGTTTTACAGAGATAGATATTTAAGTTAGGATGCTCTGGAATTAGACCTTACTCGAAAAGCTGTTATGTTTTATTTTTAAACAATTTCCAACCAAGCAATGTCCAAATCTGACATCTTTTAGTAGAAATAATACAACTCTCGCTATGCTCAGGCTTTTCGAGTGATTCTAATGAGATTTGAAAGATAAAGAAAAACCTAACTTTTTTCACTAGTTCCATGCAAAAAAGCATATTTCTACAAAAAAAAAATGGCATTATTTTAAAATTGTCCTTCCAAACAGTATTTTAGCCATTTTGGGGCACGAGTTTTAAAAATATGGTAGAAATAGAATTAGACTTCACCAAAAGAAAATCTGCATGCAAAGAACACCAATATGAAGTTACATAAAAATATTCAAAGTAAGGGGTTGAGTTTATATTCAAAAATAAAATGCACAAAACTCGAGTTTTTACCAAAATCTCTAGGGACAAAATTATAAACATGCATTATCTTGACTCTTTGATCTATGATCCATCTATACATGTCAATATTCCTCTTATATATAATTTATATAAGAGTTATAAAATCATTGTTAAGGATCAAACTCAAGAAAATAAGAAAAGGTCACGAGGAGAGAAAATAAAAGAGATTTTGGGTTCAAAACCACATATTATGAGTTAGGTATGGATCATGAACTCATTTTGTGTTCTTAAGCCAAAGAGACAACAATTTAAGAAAAATAAAAGTGTATGAGTGTGGTTCCTACCTTAGAAATGTGGCTGAAGAGGTTGAAGATGAAGGTGCTTTGAAGAAGAACTCCAAAATAGAGAGATCCAACACTAAGAACAAGAGGCTAGCCTTCTTCTTCTTCTTCTCTTCTCTCTCTCTCTCTCTCTCTCTCTCTCTCTCTTAGAAAATAAAAATCAGATCTTTGAGGCTTAAGGGATGGGTAGGTTCAGCCATGTTTGGGGTGTGATTTTATAGAAAAAATGTTGGTGGAGGCAAAATCATGGTGTATGTAAGACTTGGGTTCATCCTATAGGTTGCATGAGAGGTGTGTAAGGCTCTTTAGTGTTAGGGTGGGCAAGGTGACTAGCCAAGGGGCATCTTTTGGCTCCAAATTTGATTTTTGATAATTTAAATTATTATATTAAAGGTTTAATGATATATTTATCTACATTATTCAAGAAAAATGTTCAAAAATTGATTTAATATATATTTTTAATCACTAATTTTATGGAGTAGAATTAATTTAGTAATTTTATGTTGGGTACTTTATTTATATAATTTAAATTGATTATGGCATTATTTAATTGTGGTGGTGAAGCCAAATTAAATCTTTTATATAAATTTGTGATTTGATATATATTTTTGGGTACTTTTTCACTAGTATTGAATTAAATTAATAATTTTAAGCGTAAAACTTTAATTCTATAATTTACTATTGTTTTATCATTATTTAATTAATTATGTGGTGAATTTTTGGTTGAATTACATCTTTTTACAATCATATATAAATTTGACTTAAGGTTAGGTTTTAGTGTATTTGGTTTAAATTGGTTTACTTATATTCATATTATATTATATACACATATTTATGCTTCTTCATATATATATTTATGTATTAGAGCATAGGTGTTAGTGAGTTTGTCATGATGGCAAAATTGAGATTGGTCCTATTAATTTATTTTATTGCATTATAATGCAATATTATGATCTGTTATTATTTATTTTTATCATTATTATTATCATTACTATTATTTATTTGTCTACTCGTTTGTTTATTATTAGTATTATTATTATTTTATGAGAATTTAGGCTTTGGTGGTTTAGGGTTTAATTAGTCTATTTATAATTGTATATATTAGATTATGTAATTTATGATTTGTGCCTTAATTTTATAATTTATAGTGTTATTATAATAATTTATAATTGTATATATTAGAACATGTGTTAGAATAAGTCTTTCCGTGTAATTCTTTAAATGAATTTTTTAACTATAAGCTTGAATATGCGTAGTTTTTATTAATTAAATTGAACCATATGGACATGTTATTTTATTTAAAATTTAGATTTTTAAAATTTTAATTTTTAATAATTGAAATATACACATATACAGTTAAGGCCTTATTTAGGCTTTAAAGATAAGTTGGGTTGGATAGCGGGCTTAATTTCTAAAAATTGAGCTTGGGTTATATATTTGGGTCTTTTAATTAATTGGGTTCAAAACCTAGTCCTTTGTAGAGTTCAAGTTTAGGTTATTGAGCCAATTGGGCCTAATTCAAGACCATAGAAAAGAATTGGGTAGAATTAATTCAAGTTGGGCCAATTTGAAGTTTGTTCAATTATTATTATTATTATTATTATTATTATTATTATTTCATTGTATGTCTTAGAAGTATAAAAATTATGACTTGCAAATTATTTCATTGTATGTCTTAGAATTTTATTTTACTTATTTATTTGTCTATTTATTGTATTGATAAAATATTTTAGCACATATCCCTAGGTGATCATACTTAGATGATATATGTATATTCATTATACATATGTTTGTATATTTATTGATGTTACTTGTAGAGAAAGTGGCTGAGAATTATATTGGGAACTTTTATGTAATTATAAAGATTTAAGAGATTTATGTATAATTATCAAAACTAAAATCTTTCAGAATTTTGAGAGTAATTTATACGTGACTAAAGTGTTTTTCTTGTGAGAATAGCAACTTATTACGATTTTTTGGTGTCTTGGGCAAAAAATATAATTATTGAAAAGTTTAGTATTAAAAGTGTAATTATTAAAAGTTATGGAATATTATGTCTTTATTTTCTTCTCGAATTTTAAACTTATACTTAATTCACTTACTCTTTGAACTTAGAATTACTTTAAGGTAAGACTAATGAATTTGTTGAGCTTAGAATGTTATGAAAAATGTTAACTTTTCTTAGCAAGAATTTGGGCTCAAAATCTCGCTTTTTAGGTTTATCTCTTCAATTCTTCAACCTCAACTTAATCCTAACCTAAATTCAATAACATTTTTTCTATTGTTTTTTTGTCAACCATGATTTATAAGGTGTGATGGATACAACCGAAATAAAAATGCAAAGTTCACAAATTTATTGTTCGTTCGCACGCACACATCCACGCACACCAATTTATCCTATTCATCCAATCATTTTCTATCACATCAACTCTTTATCTCACCATTCATATTCATTGAGCTTTTTCCAAAATTTTACGTTCTTTCAAGTTATCTGTATCATTTCCTCATTACCCGATTTCTCACAAAAATCTTATCACATTACCCGGTTTCTCACAAAAAATCGTATTGCAACTAATAAGTCGGCGTCAGATGCAGTTTATAGAAATATCGTCCCATTCGCCCCTAATAGGCTATGCGAAGCCGTTGTAGAATGGGTCGCTCTATAACTCATTATGACACAACCACCACACTTTGGAGACTAACCCGTGGGCATGCGGTCCTTATCTTACGCAAGTTTTCGGTCATTCATCACGAAGCTGTTCAAGCCCAACTTAATTCACATCAATCCATACTCAATTCATCATTCGTTAATTACTCTCGTTTTTCATAATCCAAGAGTCCAACCCCACAACCGATTCCTCTCACAATCATTTTCACATATAGTCATTTTGATTCCAATATCAAAATTCCCATTTCATTTTCACATCACGTTTCATTTTAGTATTTAAGTTCTCTTTCAAGTCACATGAAACATAAACTTCAATACACGATTTCTCATAATTCACATTTCTTTAATCAATTTCATATCTACCAACAACATAAGATTAATTCAATCGAGATCATGTCGTTTGAAGAAAAAGGAAGACACCCATCATATGCATATATACAAGTTTGAAACCCATGTTTTTTTTAAAAAAATTTAAAATTTTAAATGATGACCATGTCATATCATAACCCTCAAATACCCATTCATGTTCTTTCAAAACCATCATTGTATGTAGAAAATTCACTTTCATCGTAAAATCCTACTAACTGGCCCAACACATGTATCCCAACCCAAATATATTTATATAAGTGTATCAATAGCCCAAGGGACAAGAAGTTTGATAAAAAAGTCCAATGAGGATGAAAAATAATATTTTCTAAAATATTTGGTGAAAAACGGACAAAAAACGATTAAGAAAAATTGACATACCCTCACTATTTTGATCATAATTTTTTCTACAAAAATAATTTTATTGTGAGAGTGGTGTCATTGGAAATAAGACTTTCGGAACTTCAGTTTGAGTACAAGAATGACCTAATTCGGAGTTCGGATGCTGAAGATATACTGATTTAAAGAAAAAAATTTCAACTAGCTAAAAAGACTGCTAGCTAGACTGCCTGAGCGGTCTCTCGAGCGGTTTGGCCTGCAACGAGAAGCCGAGACCAACCCGAGACCAACCCAAGACTGCCCGATAGACCGCTCGCGCGGTCCTTTGAGCCGCCCTGCACCGAAAATTGATTTTTTGCCAAGTTTTGAAGCCAACACATTCAAACCCATTTTCATGCAAAAACATAAAATTTTATGTATCTTAAGCTACTTTTTATACAATAAAGTCTTAAAATCAAAGTTAACCATTTCTCAAAAACTTCAATTTTCTTAAAAACCCAACTCAACCCTCACACACACCGATTAATTCTTCAAAGCATGCATGAAATCAACTTGATTTTACTCATATAATCAAATATCAACCCAAATCAATACAAAATACAAGAGATAGTCTAAATCATACCTCAATTAGCTTAAAGCCTTAAGATTTCACCACTTTCTTTTTCCTAGGGTTTCGATTGCCTCCTTAGTTTGCTCCTTGATGCCTCAATCACTTGTTCTAGCCTTTGATCCTTTCTTAATGGCCTCTAATTAAGCTTCAAATCCTCTAGTTTTTCAGTATAAGTGTTAGGATTTGAAGGATTAGCTAGTCTTCTATGAAAGAAGAAAAGAAAATAGTAAAATAGAAGAAATGAGGAAGGCTAACGGGAATGGGGTTTGGGAACCCTTTGATTTTTTTATAATCTCTCTCTCTCTCTCTCTCTCTCTCTCTCTCTCTCTCTCTCTCTCTCTCTCTCATGCTTCTAGAAAAGTTGAGATTAGCTTAAGGCTTTGTTTGGCTTGTCTCCTATTATGTTTGCTTTTTTCTTTTTAATATTAGCTTTCATAACTCACTTTTCACTCTAATTTAATATCACAATATTATATGTCAAATTCCACATCTAACTAGATTTGTCCCATATTCCAGGATTTTAAACTAAAAAGCTATACTCATTAACAAATCTTCATCAAAATCTTATTATCATTTATCATCTTATATATCTCAATTACATTTCACATACCATGAGTTCCTTTATTAATGAGCAAAATTTTGTAGTCCTCATACTCAACTTTAATTCTGTCTCTTCTCTTAATAAAAAATATGAAAGAACAAAATCAACACATACCTTGTCGTTACACCTTATGTTGATTCAAGCATGAAATTGATAAAGCTAATTGAATTGTTGATAAAGGAAACCTTAATGATGTTGGGTTTGGTAAGAGGAACTAGATTGACGGTTGGACTCAAGTTGATTTAATTGTGAATGACTTAATTAAAGTACTGTATAAATGATTTGAATAATTAAGTTTGGACACAAGTTGCTCCTCGGTAAAAGACCGAAAACTTGTGCAATATAAGGTAGGCCCTTCCTTCGGGTTAATCCTTGTAAAAGAGGCCCACCCATTGATATTTTTGAGAGAAACCAAAAATGTGTGCTCTCCCTATCGAGCTATAGAATGGTTATTTATTCATTAGGCCTCGCGTGGTTCGATGTTGATAAATATGCATGGGTCTATAGGCGCCGTCCGGCCTTAGTACTTAATTAAATTAATGAATAAACTTGGGTTGTAAAACCAATTGATGAAATTCATGAATGTGAAACTTTGGAAAATCTTAACAAGAGTTGAAATGTGATAACTAAAACATAATGAAATGAACTAGGAAGTCGTATCAATTATGTTGGGTTTGAAAAAATGGGACTAACGTACTAATTTATGTGTGTATCATTTTAAATAAAGAAAGGAAAAATCGATTATGTGAATGAAATTTCTTTAAAAAGAGATGGATGCGGTTTTGGGTAAAAGTGTTGTGCATTACATGATCATCCTTACATGTCACACATAATTTCATATTTAGTCTATTTCTTATGAGTACCGGCTCATGTTGTTTAAAACATTTTAGGTGATAATGGGAAAAAGGTGGTTGATTGAGGAGCTTGGTTTTGAGATCGTATTTGAGCTTTTGGATAGCATTTCATACAGATATAATGATCTTTTGAGAAATGTATATCATGTAGATGTAATTCTTTCGAAACTATGATTTGATATTTTACTTTGTTGAGAATTATTTTATAAGGCCCTAAAGCCACACGTACTCATGAATTGTATGTGATGTGGTCAGCTGTAGCTGACTGATTGACGATCGCGCTCGGGAGCACATGACCAGCCAACCGAGCTGAAGGGCTGGGCGACCGACCGAGTGGTAAGGCACCGAGCTCATCTCCAACGGCCTCCGTGATTCCAGGAGGTACGCCACCTGTTTAGGAAAGGACTGATTTCCCAGAATTATAATAAGCACAGACTACGAGATTTAACTCGATCCTGCTTGGAACTTTTCTCCATAAATTAACCACCAGCCCTACCCTATGCAGGTATGATTTAAAAACCTAAAGAAATATACGTTCTAGATTGAGCTCTAGGGCGAGGACTGACTTAAGCATTAGAGGGTATTCGGTTGGTACCACACTGGTGCAAGCCCTTACTTTATCTTTACAGGGAAAGGAGGAGAGTGCTTTGGAAGCTAGGGAAACTTGACGCCCTCGTTTCCACCTTCGAGGTACCATCACTTAGCACTATCTGTGGGAACCTCATTTTCCTCTTTCCTTGGTATGCTCAATGGTCGAAACACGAGCCATGACCTCTGACAACAATCGCCCACAACTCCCAACAGCGAATGGTGTCACTGACCCACGCATCGATCAACAGCTGGCTGATCTGACTCACATAGTCCAGGAACTAGCATAACAAACGTGCACCCTCCACTAGCGATTCGAGGATCATGCGATAGGAGCCCCGTCCGTCCCGGTTGGGATGCCAGGGGTTACCGCCATTAACCCCGACCCTGCCAATCTCGCCCACCAATACCAGGAAGCTCAAGATCAACCCAACCCAATCAAAGATAATGTTCATTCGGGCCAGGGGCATGGGAATATAGACAATAACCTCCACGACAGGGAGGAGGTGGAAAATCGACAAACAGGCCCAGAGGTACGAGGTCCCCCCCGAATAGGGAAGGCCTACCCTGACATCAGGTCTGAAATCACCTCCACGATTGAACTCAAGATGAGGCGAATGAGGGAACAACTCCAACACGTCATGGAAGCAGTGAAAGACAGAAAGGCTGGCAATGTAGATGAACTAATACAACGAATTGACCTTCCCTTCTCCCCATGATCATGATTGAACCACTGCCCACAAAGTTTAAGATGCCACAGATGGAGGCCTTCGATGGTACAAAAGACCCCCTAGATCACTTGGGAACTTACAAAGCCTTCATGAACCTTCACGCGGTGCTAGATGAGATTATGTGCCGAGCGTTCCTTACTACCCTAAAGGGATCAGCCCGCGTTTGGTTTAGCCGTCTAAACCCAGGGTCCGTCAGCACTTTCAACCAGCTCAGTAAACTTTTCATTGGGCACTTCATCGGCGGGTAAAGGCAACGACGATCGGCCACTTATTTACTGAATGTCAACCAAGCTGTTAGGAAGCCACTTAGAGATTACGTATCCAAGTTCAACGCAGAAGCACTACAAGTAGACGATGTGGATGAAAAAGTAACCCTGACTGCATTCATGGGGGGATTACAACCCACCAAGTTTCTATTCTCCCTATCCAAGACCCCACCGGAGAATATAGCCGAGCTAATGGCCAAGGCCCAAAGGCACATGAACGCTGAGGACGCGATGAACGCACGAAAAGACAAAACCAGACCCGAACAGGAAAAGAAGAACGAGCGCCAGCGATCCAACGACACCGACCGAATAAGAAGACCGAGGGAGGAGGAGCGAGGAGCTCCCTGCCCCTCAAATAGTAAAAGAACGCAGCTCCCTGCCAGCTATTTTGAAAGGTACACTCCACTAAATGCCCCCATTGACCAGGTCCTGCTACATATACGTGATGATACTGACCTCAAGTGGCCAAGGAAATTATGAACCATGCCGGATCAAAGAAATCAAGACAAGTACTGTCATTTCCACAAGGATCACAGGTATAACGCAGAAGATTGCTTCGACCTAAAAGAACATATTGAGGCGCTAATTCAAAGAGGCCGACAGCATAAAGACGAGCCACAAAAGGGGTGAGAAGACCCCCCAGCCGATCGAGAAGTCGCCGACGAGGTCCGAGTGATATCTGGCGGGTTCGCTAGAAGAGGGGACACTTGCCCGGCGAGAAAAGCACACTACCGAAGGTTGAAGTCAGAGGCCTCGATAGAAGTCCTTGCTACCAGCCGTTCAGTCAAAACACTGACGGATTCTCGAGAAGAGGTAATAACCTTTTTGGAGAAAGATGAGGAGGGAATTCATCACCCCCACGATGACCCCTTGGTTTTCACAATGGTGTTAGCGAACTACCGGGTGCGACGAATATTGGTGGACAATGAGAGCTCTACAGACATCTTGTTCCTGCGAGCATTTGAGCAGCTTAATATTGGCGAAGGTCGGTTGACTCCAGTACGGGCCCTCTAGTTAGGATTACTAGAGAAAGGGTTCAACCCCTATGAGCCATCGAGTTACCCTTGACAATGGGAACCAGCCCGAATCAGTCCACTCGACAGGTCACATTCATAGTAGTAGACTACCCCTCAGCATACAATGCCATACTGGGGAGAACGGCCCTTAATCTATTCAGGGCGATAACCTCTATGTTCAACTTAACCATGAAATTCTCCACCTCGCTCAGGGTCAGTCAATTAAAGGTTGATCAAGTGACGGCCTGAGAATGCTACATCACTTCCCTCAGAGGGCTAAAAGACAAGGAATCACTGACTATTGACACCCTAGAGTCCCGACAAGAAGTCAATAGGGCAAGACCCGAGCCAGCCGAGCAGCTCATAGGCCTCTCATTCGATGTCGACCAGCCAGACAGACAAATCTTCATCTGCAGCCTCCTACCTGAAGAGGAACAGAACCACATACTACAGTTTTTGAGACGGCCCCAGAAGGTATTTTCATGGATGCATGAAGATATGCCAAGTATTCGGGCGGATGTCATGGAGCATAGTCTTAATGTCAACCCAGCCTACCTACCAGTCAAGCAGAGGCCGCGAACTTTTGCTAAGGAGCGGAATGAGGCAATCTCAGCCGAGGTCAATAAGCTGTTGAAGGCTAATTTCGTTAAGGAAGTGCAGTACCCAGATTGGTTAGCAAATGTCGTGCTCGTAAAGAAGCACAATGGTAAGTGAAGAATGCGTGTGGATTTTACCGACCTGAATAATGCCTGTCCCAAGGACAGCTACCCCTTACCCAGGATCAATCAGTTGGTGAACTCTACAGTCGGGCATGAGCAGCTGAGCTTCATGGATGCCTTCTCAGGATACAATCAGATTAAAATGCATGCGGGGGATAGAGAGAAGACATCCTTCATCACCAACCGAGGGCTTTATTGTTACAATGTCATGCCTTCGGTTTTAAGAATGCGGGAGCCACTTACCAACGCATAGTAAATCACATGTTCAGTAAGCAGCTCGGGTAAAACATGGAGGTCTACGTAAATGATATGCTGACCAAGAACAAAAGGGATGAAGACCACTTGGCCTATTTAGAGGAAACCTTCTAGGTATTGGAGAAGTACAATATGAAGCTGAACCTAGCCAAATGTGCTTTCAGAGTCACTAGAGGAAAGTTTCTTAGTTTCATGGTAAGCTAGAGAGGGGTAGAAGCCAATCTACAGAATATCAGGGCATTCCAAGAGATGCATCCCCCGCAAAATACGAAGGAGATTTAGAGACTGACCGGGCGAATAGCGGCACTCAATCAGTTTGTCTCAAGGGTAACTGACCGATGCCTCCCTTTTTTCAAAGTCCTCAGAAAGGCCTTCGAATGGACAGAGGAATGTGGAAAAGCATTCGAAGACCTCAAAAGGTACCTATCTTTCCCCTATCCCCCTTATTATCTCGAACCAACCCAGGCAAAGAGTTATTCCTATACCTGGCTGTGTCTGTATCAGCGGTAAATGCTACCCTGGTCTGAGAAGATCAACAAGGCATCCAAAGACCCATTTACTATGTCAGCAGAGCCTATCGGGGGGCCGAAGCAAGGTACCCTGGGTTGGAAAGACTTGCTTTTGCACTAGTCACCTCGATGAGAAAGTTGTGCCCCTATTTCTAAGCCCATACTGTGGTCGTGCTGACAGATTAGCCCTTACGACAGATTATGCTGAAGCCCGATCTTTCGGGATGTTTGGCGAAATGGTCCCTCAAAATGGGAGAATTTGACATCAGGTACTGACCCCGAGTGGCAATAAAGGGTCAGGCCCTTGCAAACTTCGTAGCCGAGTTAATAGTAGAACCTGATCCATCAAGCTTGATAGCCACAAATCTCCCGATGCTAGATAAGTGCAAATAGATCGAAGGTTCTGGTGCCAAAATAATTTGGCACATATATGTAGATGGCTCGGCCAACGCAGACGCCAGTGGAGCTGGGATCGTACTCATGTCCCCTGGAGGAGATACAATGGAGAGCTCCCTCCGATTTTATTTTAAAACAACCAACAACGAGGCCGAGTATGAGGCTATCATCGCCAAAATGATGCTAGCCCGAGCAGTTAGAGTCACACAAGTAAAGGTATACAGTGACTCACAGTTAGTGATTGGGCAAATCCAAGGAGAGTTTGAGGCCAAAGAAGATAGAATGGCCGCCTACCAAAAAATAACGTAAGCAATCAGTCAAAAGTTCGAGCACTTTTTCATCACACAGGTACCGAGGGAAAGTAACCACCAAGCATATACCTTGGCCAAAGCCGCCTCAGCCCCAGAAGATGAGCTGGACCACGACCCCCCTTATAGTACCTCACCGAATCAAGCCTGGAATGGGCAGAATATGAGATACCAGAGGTGAGAGAACACCAAGCACCCACATACTAGAAGGACCCCATCGTTGCATGCCTTAAAGATGAGGTCTATCTGACCGATCGAGAAAAGGCCAAAAAGTTGCGCCTTACCGCCAGCCGGTACACTCTTTTGGAAGGGCAGCTCTATAAGAGGGGCCTATCACTCCCATACCTCATGTGCCTCATAGAAAATGAGGGAGACTATGTCCTATGGGAAATTCATGAAGCCATGTGCAGAAATCACAGTGGGGGGCAAGAATTGGCGCACAAGGCATTGAGGGCAGGGTACTATTGGTCAACCATAGCACTTGACGCTTTAGCTCTGGTGAGGAGATGTGACAAATGTCAACGATTCGCAAATGTGCCAAGGTAGCCTCCTACTGAAATGACCGTCATAACTTCTCCTTGGCCATTCGCCCAATAGGGGGTAGACTTTGTTGGACCATTCCCGCTCGAAAAAGGCCAGACCAAGTTCGCCATAGTAGCCGGTGGAGGCTGAACCACTGGCTAAGATAACCGAAGCAAACACTGTAAGCTTTGTATGGAAGTCTATTGTATGCAGATTTGGGGTCCCAAATGTCATCATCAGCGACAACGGGAGGCAATTTGACAACAAAAAATACCGGGAGTTTTGTGATCAGCTGGGTATCCAGGTATACTATACTACGCCTGCCAATCCCCAAGCCAACGGTCAGGTAGAAGTGACCAATCGAACCCTCCCAAAGATGATCAAAACTAGATTAGAGCAGGAAAAAGGCCTGTGGGCTGAAGAATTACCAAGTATCCTTTGGGCTTATCGAACAACCACCCGAATAGCCACGGGGGAGACACCGTTCATGATGACCTTCGGGAGTGAGGCAGTCATACCAATTGAAATAGGCCTACCCAGCGCACGGGTGACTCAGTTTCAAGAAAAGAACAATGAAGAAGGCCTGCGTGCTAGCCATTGTGGATGAAATACGCGAACAAGCCGCCGTCAGAGTAGCCGCTTACCAGCAGAGGATGAAGAAACACTATGACAGGAGAGTCAAGGGGCAAGGGTTCAACACCGGAGATCTCGTTTTAAGAAAAGTGACCCCAGCGACTAAAGATCACCAGCAGGGGAAGTTGGGACCTAGCTGAGAAGGGCCTTACCAAGTGGAGTGCCCCATTAGAGCAGGAGTACATCGCCTCAAAGACCTGGCAGGGAAAATCTTGTCACACTCATGGAATGCCGAACATTTAAGAAAGTATTATCCATGATGTAAACATTTTCTATCATTAATAAAGGCTCAGTTTTGGTAGTACAACTCACAATCATCCTACAGGATGGCTCGTTCAACCCAAGATGGTCCAGGCTACCTAGAGCCCGACCAAGGCCTTAGCTAATTTTTGAGCTACTGGATTGCTCGGTCGACCCAAGATGGCCAGGCTGCCTAGAGCCCGACCAAGGCCTTAGCTGATTTTTGAGCTACTGGATGGCTCGATCGGCCCAAGATGCTCTAGGCTGCCTAGAGTCCGACCAAGGCCTTAGCTGATTTTTGAGTTACTGGACGACTCGATCGACCCAAGATGGTCCAAGCTGCCTAAAGTCCTACTAAGGCTTGAGCTGATTTTTGAGTTACTGGCTCGATCGGCCCAAGATGGTCCAGGTTGCCTAGAGCCCGACCAAGGCCTTAGCTAATTTTTGAGCTACTGAATAGCTCGATTAGCCCAAGATGGTCCAAGTTGCCTAGAGCCCAACCTAGGCGTTAGCTGATTTTTTGAGCTACTGAATAGCTCGGTCGGCCCAAGATGATCCAGGCTGCCTAGAGCCAGACCAAGGCCTTAGCTAATTTTCGAGCTACTAGATGGCTCGGTCGGCCCAAGATGGTCCAAACTGCCTAGAACTCGACCAAGGCCTTAGCAGATTTTCGAGCCACCAGATGGCTCGGTCGGCCCAAGATGGTTAAGGCTGCCTAGAGCTTAAGAGCCTAAATCTCAACTTGACTCCCCAATTATTCGGTCGGCCATGTAGGGACGAACAAAGAATGAAGCCAAGTAGAAATCAAAAGCCGGTATAATTAGAGGAGACAAGCAGAACAGAATGAAAGCAGGGCACAAGTCAAGGATGAACCGAGCAAACAGAATAAGGGGATAGACATTTAGAATAAATCAAATGCAAATCAAAATTAGCATCAAGACAAAACACGGCCCAAACGCGGCCCCAAGATCCAAGTATGTTTCCTATGTGGCCAAAACACGGCCCCTCTAACCACAAGATCAAATGTAAATATTTCCTATGTAGGTAAAACACGGCCCCGCTAAACGTAAATGTATGTTCATTTTCCAAAACATGGCCCAAGATAGAAGTGTTTAAAAAGTTAAAAGAAGAAGAGCCAAGGTGGGGGGCATGCTGCGTCATCGTCTTCAGGCAGGAAAGATGAGAAATCTAAATCTAAAAAGGCAGCAGCCGCTCGAGCCTTCATCCTATCAAAGTCGATTAGATAGTACTCAGTCTGGTCGACGTTCTACTCCTCGGATGCCTTAAACTTTTTGATGGAGGCCCCACAACATAGCCGAGATCTTTAGTAAGTTCCAACACTCGCACTCTGCTAGCTTCCTCGCCCATTATGGCAGCAGCAACCTCGGCCTCTAATGAAGAGACCCTCTGCTTGAGCTCAGTCAGCTCACCCTCCGCCCTCTCAGCCTTCTGGTTCGCATCAACTAACTCCGCCTTGACTTTTTCCAAGTTTGCTCCCTTCTCAGCCAGCTCAGCCTTCAGACGTTCCACCTCCCCCGACAGCCTCACTTCCTCCTCTTTCAGTGTAATGGCAAGGTTATGCTGTCCCGAAGATTCTTCTCGCGTTGATGACAACGGTTGGAGAGATGAATCGATCGCATATAGACCTGCAAAAAGGGGAAGGATGTATAAGCATATGAACAGGCCAGACTACGAAAGACAAGGATAGAAAAGGAAGAAGAATGGAAAACTCACCCGGGTAAGATCGAGAAGGAGTTCTTGACCTATCTTACTGGCGGCAACTGTGTTCAGCACCTCTAAGTCCTCGCCGATGAACCCTTGCATTCTCGACTAAGTAACATCAAAGTCGTTCATGATATCACTTGGAGTCTGGCTAGAGGATGAATGAGGCAGGGTTTGAGACGAAGAAGTAGAAAGAGCGGCCACAAGCACAGCATTGATAGGAGAAGATGAGGGGTTCGCCACCTCTGGCTCGGCAGCTGGAAGGTTAGACGAAGAGGAAGGTTCCAGATCCACCACCTCCTTCTCCACCGTTATCTTCTCGGAGGCCGTCGATAAGTCATGAAGGGTCAGGGCCGGTAAAGTCCTCCCCTTCAACCAAAATTGGGGATTCTTTTGAGCGGTTGACTCGGTTTCCTCAACAGCCCGAGCACGCACCTTAGCCACCAAGGCTTTATCAAGTTTCTTCGACATCCCTAACAAGGGTCAAAGGCAGGATAAGACAGTAAAACATAAAAAATGCTCAGGAAAAGGAAACAAAAGGACAACGGGCCTCATGGGGAACAGAGGCCCCCAGCAGGAAAGAACTGAGCTTTTTATCAGTAACCAACTGGCTATAAGAGCGGTCCTCAAACTGCTTAGTCGCGTCCACTCAGGCCTTTGCCTCGGCATCAAGGTTGGGCTCGGCGATAATGCTGCCCAAGTGAGGATCTCCCCAGACCCTCTAAACCCTAGGGATCAAAGGACCCAACTCCTCTCATTCATGTACCTCCCATCCTTCCCCAGAAATAAAAAAGAACCGGCCCTTCCAGTGCTTATTCGAAGATGGACACCCTAGAATGAGCACCCTGTCCTCAGGCCTAGATTAAAAGTAATACCACCTTGGCTGTAGTTTCTTCGATCGGTAATAGTAAAGAAATTCCTCGAGTGGCAGATGATTCTCCCCCCCCCCCCACTAATTTCTTCCCATAATACTATGCACCCGAAGAGGATGCGCCACGCGTTTGGTAGAAGCTGACTAGGGGACAGACCGAGGAAGGCTAGAAGCTCTCAGACAACTCGGGGAAAAGGAAGTCAAAGCCAGCAGAAAAAGCGTGCTCATATAAACGCACCTCCCATGCAGCAAAAGAGCAAGCTCTTTCATCTGTGGTAGGTTTCCTAATATGAACAGTTAGAGGGATGAGGTATCTCTCTCGTAAATGTTCTCAATCAGATATCCTGATGTGGAAGGGACTGAC
The DNA here is from genome assembly GCA_034768845.1 of Heliamphora exappendiculata. Classification (NCBI taxonomy): domain Eukaryota; kingdom Viridiplantae; phylum Streptophyta; class Magnoliopsida; order Ericales; family Sarraceniaceae; genus Heliamphora; species Heliamphora exappendiculata. Next base: position 12,623 of record JAOTRH010452683.1, on the reverse strand, counting down.
TCAATGACGAGGGCCTTAGAAGAGCTTGCTATATGAGGGGCAAAGGAATGAGAATTCGCGCCCCCGCCTTATAAGGAGGAAGAGTCAGAATGAGTTCTTTTAAAGTTAGAGACCGACTCGACTTCTTGGGGGAAGTCCTCGGTACCCATCTTGATAACAGGAAAGAGATACTTGGCAAAATTAAAAGTTTTGTGGAACAACTCCTCAAAGTGAGGAGCATTCGTGGCAAAAAAAGAGGTCGAGGGAATGTGCCTATGATGACGCAGGAGGGACAAAGTGCGATGCAAAAAATACAAAGGGGAAGGAGGTGAGTACGTAGGAACGGGAGGAGCCAGAATTACGAAAATCAATAAAAATAGAGAAGGACCTGATACAGTTACTGAGGATTCAACAGACGCCTTGGAGATAGCCACGTTTAGAGGATTCAACGGACCTGATACGGTTACTGAGGCCCATTGGGCATAACGCCAATGGGATGCTGCCAGGTGTCAATACATTCTCCCTCCGTTTCTCAATATGAGAACCGAATGAACGGGCATTAAATGTGTGAATGCTTCGTATTCGGAGCCGGTGCCGAAATAAATGCGAGCCACCGTAACACTCGTGAAGGTCAACCTGGAACTGCATTCCTAAGGGCACCTGAATATTAGCGCGTCAGAAATGAGGGGACATCTGATGTGGTCAGCTGTAGCTAACTGATTGACAATCGCGCTTGGGAGCACATGACCAGCCAACCGAGCTGAAGGGTTGGGCAACGGACCGAGTGGTAAGGCACCGAGCTCATCTCCAATGACTTTCATGATTCCAGGAAGCGTGCCACCTGTTTAGGAAAGGACTGATTTCCTAGAATTATAACCAGCACAGACTATGGGATTTGACCCGATCCTGTTGGAAACTTTTCTCCATAAATTAACCACCGGCCCTACCCTATGAGGGTATGATTTAAAAACCTAAAGAAATATACGTTATGGATTGAGCTCTAGGGCGAGGATTGACTTAAGCATCGAAGGGTTTTCGATCGGTACCACACTAGTGCGAGCCCCTACTTTATCTTTACAGGGAAAGGGGGAGAGTGCTTTGGAAGCTAGCAAAACTTGACGACCTCGTTTCCGCCTTCGAGGTACATCAGTATGCATGTGAGATTATCGCACTACATGTTGGGCTTATCATTCTTTTTGCAAGATTCTATGTATGAAATCGTTGAGTTTTCAATGTTTAGAGATGGTTGAAAATGTTTCCTCTACCTCTTCTTTGTGGTTTTGTATGTGGATCCTTGAGGAAGACTTGTTTGGAGGTGTAGTTGAAGTGTGACACGTTGGTATTGGAAAACTTGTTGAGAAAACAGGTCCAGTGTTGGACCGATCGATCGATCTAACACTACTCTCAATTGTTTCAGTCTGTGGAAGACCGAACGATCAGTCTACCTGCTGAAGCATTTTTTCATCCTTTTTGGTTCCAAAACCTTTTCTTGTGGGGTTTAGTTTCCTTTTAGCAAATGGTTTCTTTAAAGAGTTTACGTGAGATTTTAGTGCTTGAAATCCCTTCTACTTAGTAAAATTTCCTATTTGTTGGTTTACCAGGGTGGGTTTACATACCCTGGAGATGAGAGCATGACAAATTTGTATCAAAACTCTAGGTCCGAATACCAAAGAGTGGTAGGAGTGACTGATCCATTACGTAAGAACTTGCATTGATGTATGATATTCATGTATTAGTGCATTTATATGAGATATCTTGGACATAACTTGACATTTGCATGCTATGTGGTATATGGGTATGGAGGCTAAACTTTTAGGATGACGTTTCTTGTGCTTGGGTGATCAGTCAACTAGTTTGGGGTTCGAGTTAGAAGGGCGTTTAGCTGACATCCGTTCTAACCTAAAATCCAAATGAGTTACTCGGATTGACGAGTCATTCTGATTAGTTCTCCTCATTATGCCTTGCATAAGGTGTGTAAATGCGATGATATGTGATATGTGGTGTCTCGTTGAGGAACGGTGTTATCCATGAGAGATATGTGGGTTTAAACTTTGTTGTTGATATCTTTTTTTCGATCTTTTCTTATATAGAGCGATGTTACCTAGACGAGGTAGAGGTCGGGGTCACAGTCAAGGTCGCGCTAATGCCTAGGTTCCAGAGATAAGGGATGTGCATGCCCGGCAGGAACAAGTGGGCAGAATAGATGTGATCCAGGAGATACTCACGACTATGAGAGCATTAGCCGAGACGGGATCACCGGTATAAACCTCATTTGGGGATAATTTTATATAATTGTTAGTGTGAATCACTTCTCCATCTGAAGGGTTCATTGCAAAGTGATTGATTAGGGATTAAATGATGGTATACATTTAGTTATAAATAATAGTGTCATCTCCATCTCAGTCACTGCTATTATTTATTGGACTAAAACTACTTCAGTTATTTAATTTTACTTGACAAGGTTTATTACCTAGACAGTAAAATTAATAGAAATTAGCTTGTCTAAACAAATGATGAATAGTAGACGTCATTCCCATCGAGGCATGCTATTCACGGTGTACCAGGCTGCTAGCGATTTTTTTTTAAATGGTAGAGGGAATTGTTTTAAAAATAAATTTTAAAATTTTTCTTATCATAATTAATGATCTTTAATTATGTGATTCTCAAGATTAAAATGAATTTCAATTCACTCATGGCTATACTCAAACAAAACAAATTTACGGGTCCTAATTATGTTAACTGGAAAAGGAATATGGATATAACTTTAACTACCAAGGGTATTTTTCAGATACTAGGAAATGTGTTTATTTCTGAAAAGGGTTCTTCCACTAAACTGAAACGTAAGAAGAATAAAAAGATTCAAAAATAGGATGACACGATTTCCAAGATAGTTAGTGAGCTACAGACTGGTGTGAAAAAGTCAAAGGCCGAATGTTTTCACTGCAACCATGCACGACAATAGAAAAAGCAATGTTCAGTTTATCTTGGCAAGTATAACAACAAAGGTAATTGTTGTTCACTAGTTGTGAAAACATATTTAACGGTGTTATTTATTTGTACCTGGTGTGTAGATACGAGAGTCACTAATCATGTCTGCAATTCATTGCAGGGGTTCTAGAAAACCCAACAACTTAGTGACGGAAAAATTTACCTGAACATGTGTAATAATACAAGGGTGGCAGCAGTCGTAGTGAGAGATGTCACTCTCAGTTTTAGTAGAGATCGAATTTTAATATTGAAATATTATCTTTATGTATCGTCCATTAGAAAAAATTTAATTTTTGTTTCTAGATTGATTACATACGGATATTTGATTTATTTTAATAACTCTGTGGTTGTTAAAAACAATAAACAGTTTATTTGTTCAGGTACATTAGTGGATGATTTTTATGTTATTACTTTAATCTCTCCTACATTGTAATTGAATGAATTGAATAACACATTTAATTCACCACTTAAGAGAAAACCTTCTTTAATGAACCAAAAGTATCTTTAGCATTTACGCCTAGGTCATATTAATTTTAAAATGATAAATAAACTGGTAAAAATAGACCTTTGAGTTTATTAGAAGTGGAGGCACTTTCAGTCTGTGAATTCTTCTTGAAGGGTAAAATAACCAGGAGGTCGTTTTCGGCTAAAATCTATGGAGCTAAAGAACCGTTAGAACTGGTTCAGTCTAACTTATATGGACCTATGACTATTTGAGCTAGAGGAAATTTTGAGTATTTTGTCCATTTTATTGACGATTACTCACTGTTAATACATTTATTTGATGTACCGCAAGTCTAAATACTTTGAAATATTTAAAGTATTTAAGGCATAAGCAGAGAATCGTCTTGGGAAATGTATCAAAACACTTTGGTTTGACGAAAGTGGCGAGTACCTCTTTGGAGAGTTTAGAAATTATTTGTTAGAGGAGGGGATAACATTTCAGTTGACTGCACCGGGCACTCCACAGCAGAATGGTGTAGCAAAAAGAAAGAATAGGACTCTTATTGAGATGGTGAGGTCTATGATGATTTATTCGAGCTTACCTGATTCATTTTGGAGATTTGTATTGGAGACAATAGCTTATATTTTGAATTTAGTACCTTCTAAGTCAGTATCTTCTACTCCCACAGAATTATAAACCAAGCGTAAGTCTAGTCTAAGACATATTTGAATTTAGGGGTGTCCAGCACACGTGCTGAAAGGGAATATGAATAAGTTAAAACCAAGAACAAAATTTTGTTTCTTTGTTAAGATATCTCAGGAAAATGAAGGGTGATTTATTTTATAATCCTAAAAATTAAAAGATCATTGTCACAACCAATGCCCAATTCTTGAAAGAGAATTATGTAATGGACCACAAGCCTAAGAGAAGAAATATTCTAGAAGAGCTGAGAGAAAATACCAGTAGTACAGTAGAAGCACCACAGGAAAGTGTCATCAATATCCCATTATCTCGTTGTAGTAGGAAGATTATCGGGACATGTGCCGATCCTGAACCAGATCAGGATGCTACCATTAATATGCTGGTTTCACAACTAGAGGAGTATGTGAGTAATGGTACACAGGGTTCAAAATCAGCACAGCGTGTTACTACTAGTACACAAACACATGTAGTGCCTCGTTGTAGTGGGAGGGTTGTTCATCAACCCAATTGATATATGTTCTTAGAAGATTCTTTTGATAGGATCCCAAAAGAACTGGATACTGAACCCTGTAACTACAACGAAGCACTCTAAAATAAAGATACAAAATTATGGCAAAGGGCTATGAATTCAAAGATGGAGTCTATATACTCTAATCAGGTTTGAGAACTTATAGAACCATCAGAAGGGATAAAATTCCTTGGATGCAAGTGAATCTACAAGAAAAAAAGAGGAGCAGACAGAAAGGTGAAAACCTTTGAAGCTAGACTTGTTGCAAAATGGTTTACTCAGAAAGAATGGATCAATTTTGAGGAGACCTTTTCGCCGATAGCTATATTTATGTCTATCTAGATTCTCTTATTCATTTAGGCTCATTTCAATTACGAAATTTGACAAATGAATATCTAGATAGCTTTTCTTAACGAAAGTCTCAACGAGTGTATCTATATAGTACAACTAGACGATTTCACAGCAAAAGGTCATAAGCACATGTTGTGCAAGCTTAATAAATCTATTTATAGACTTACACAAGCATCTAGGTCTTGAAACACTCAGCTTGATGAGGCTATTAAGTCTTATGGCTTTAATCAAAGTCCTGACGAGTCCTGTGTGTATAAGAAGCATGATGAAAGTGTGGTGATGTTTTTAGTACTTTACGTTAATGATATATTGCTCATCAAAAATGATGTTGGGCTATTATCTTCTGTAAAGGTTTGGTTATCAGGCCAGTTCGATATGAAAGACTTGGAAGAAGCCAATAACATCCTTGGGATCAAACTTGTGCAAGATCAAAAATAGAGGATGTTGAGCTTATCACAGGCTACCTATATCGATACAGTTCTTGCTCGTTTTAGTATGAAGGATTCCAAGTAATGGATTTTCCCTTTCAGGCATAGAATCACTCTATCCAAGGATTAGTGTCCTAAGACACCTGATGAGATAAAAAAGATGAAAGCGGTTTCTTATGCTTCGATAGTAGAAAGTCTCATGTATGCTATGCTTTACACTAGACCCGACATCTGTTTTACCATTGGCATGATTAGTAGATATCAGTCTAATCCATGATAAGAGCATTAGACATCGGTAAAATATATAATCAAGTAGCTAAAAGGGACTAAATATTATATGTTGGTTTACCAGGAAGATGGTCTAGTACCTTTGGGGTACACAGACTCGAATTTTTAGTCAGATAAGGATTCTCAAAAATTTACTTCGAAATATGTGTTTACCTTGGAAGGTGGGACACGTCGAGAGTAAATATTATCGAATACGAGAGATCATACAAAGAGGTAATATAGTCGTGGTCAAGATTGTATCAAGAGACAATCTTGCAGATCCTTTTACAAAAAGTTTACTTGCTAAAACTTTTGAGTATAAGTCGGAGATTGTTAGGGTTATATACTAAAAATTATTATTTTTATTTTAGTATTTTATTTTATTTTTAAATAAAATTAATTTTTTCATTTTATAAGAATCTTAATGATTAATGTATGCATTTTATTATTTATTTGATGCCGTGCATGGATGTCTTTTATTCTATATAATATTTAATCTAATGTGCAGAGTTCAGCTTGCACACGGAAGACCAGATTAAAGGTTCTTGTGGAATATAAGTTTTAGTTCACAGTTTAGATTGAATTAGACACACCATCGATACGACTATAGTACAATATTTTAGTAGATCTGCTTTGATTACGGAGAATATAATTGTTTTAAAAATTGTTCTGACTCATTGTGCTAGTATACTTTGTGTGTATTGAACAGGACCAAGTTGTGGTAATTAATTTTGACTGACTATATAAGTTAATTTACACCCCATGGTTATTATGAGTGCTTATACTCTTAATTCCGAAATAATTATTATTTACGTATATTTAATATTCTTTATTTTAATTCATTAGATGGTGTAATCTTGTATGGGTCTATAATCCCAGTGAGTTAGATAACGATATTGATTATATGGAGAATATTAATTATTGACGAAATTTACGTCCCGAAAAATCGAGATTGTTGATACCCCTTTAAGGAAACTTATAAGTTTTGACTAAGCCCAACCCTATAGGTGAATTTTATAATTTGGCAGTCAAATAAGTTAAGTGAAATGGCTAAAGAAATTTTTGAAGAAGCCAACTAAATAGATTTGTCAGTAATTTAATTTAATCGGTGTGTATTTGTAATCATAACATAGAGAGAATAAATAAGCATTTAATAACATGAGTTTGAATACTACGATTTTAAAAGTAAGGTTGGGAGTGAAATTATAATTCTTTAGTGGAATAAATTATAACTTATGTTTTTATAAAATTTCTTCTCAGTTGAAACAAAATTTTATAATTATATTGGAAGCTCATATCTTATTTACTTTCCAAGTTTCTACTATAGCCTATTTATATGCTGTTATAAAACCTGACGTAATAATTCATATTATTCAGTCAGTGATTAGGTAGTTAGGGTTTCTACGTTCTCTGAAAATTCTAAGCCTAATCACGAAAATTTTGAAGAATACAATAGATCAAATCCCATACTTTGTTCGTGTTTTGCATTAAGGGATACATCTGAAGGCTTGTGTCAAAGATTTGACTAGAAGTCAAAAACCGCGGTGAATCTTTGACTGAAAATTATTGTAGCAACCAAAATCATCTAATTAGATTTGGAAAGGTATAATCCTAAAACTAACTTTGGGAGTATCACTGAGTATTAGTTGGATTATTCGATATCCAAAGTTTTAATCTGGGGCCTGTTTTAACGTTTGTCCGTCTAGTTATTTATTTGACTAAAATCATAAACATAATTTTAGGATCTTGATAGTTTATCCCAATACAAAAAACTAAAATTTGGTGCTAGATAGATTTTTTGTCATGATGTTAGCCACTAGTTCATTGGATGAGATAAAATGGACAATAAGATCCTAGCAACTAACCTTGCCGTGAACGAAGTGGAAGTCTGTATGGACCCGGTCCTTTTTAATTTGAAACGTTTTAATTTAACCGTGTGTGTTAGTGTTTAATTATGGAAAATGATTAAAATTCAATCACAAGTATGATTGTAGATGATAATTATATACTTTTCTATCCATGAAAATAAATATTGTGGGTTGGTTGAATGAGCCCTGGGACGTCGAAACAAATTTTGGATTTTTATGTTTCTTTTCCTTTCTTGGTGTGCTGTTCTGTGAATGACCGCTTGAGCGGTCCTAAGACCGATTGAGCGGTCTGTGGTAGAGATGGGCTTTAAGTTGCAGGATTGAGGTGTTTTTCTTCATTCTCTCATCTCTTCTCTCTCTCTAGAATTAGAGAAAACCCTAGGATTGTTGGTGAAACATCCTTAGGCTCCTTGTCGGTGCCCGTTGGTGGTTCTTCTTGCTTCCTCATGGTTCTCCACCGTTGGAGGAGTTGGCCTGTGCGTTGGAAGCTTGGTTCTCACCCTCTAGTTAGGATTTTGCTTGGTTGGAGCTTGCTTGAGCCTCGACTTGGATTGTTTGAGCATTTAAGAGGTAGGATCTATGATTATCTATGAAGATTTGTTAGATATGTGTTGTATATTTTGAGTTTATCCATGACAATATGAAAAATCTATGTTTTGAGAATCCTACATTATGGGTTGGGGTAAAGCATGTTAAATCTTAAGGTTTTGTTGGATTTGAGGTGTTCTGATCTTTATAACATCACGTGGAAACTTTTAATTTGAGTTTTGAAAAGTTAGGGTTTCGTTTTTGCCAAAACCATGGAGATTTGGGGGTTTTGGGTTGTTGGACGCGAATGATAAAATTTGTTGAATTTTTAATAAATTGGGCCTTCTATCATCTCATTGATAAGTAGATTTCATAAAACTTGGGAATGAGTGAAAATGGCCTAGTGTTGTGTTGTGTTGCGAGTTTTGAATAAATTTGAAGGATTGTTTGATGCGTGTAAAAGCATGAGTTTTGTTACTTGATTATAGTTGTCATGGGAATTCAAATACAAGATGATATTGATATTTGAATTATTAATAATTGGAATCTTAGTGGTGTCTGGTTTGGTGAGAGAAACCAGCTTGACTATTGGACTCGTAGTTGTTTAAACGTGAATGATATAATTAAGGTACCGTGCTATTGAATTGAATAAGTAAGGTTAGGCTCGAGTAGCTCCTCTATGAAATATCAAAACTTTGCACAATGTAAGGTAAACAGATATTTCCACCCATCGATATTTCTAAGATAAACAGAAAATGTGTGCTCCCACGTCGGGCTATAGAATGGGTATTTATTTATTGGGTCTCACGTGGCCTGATGGTGATAAATACGTCGGTTCTATAGGCGCCGTCCGCCCTTGGTACTTAATTAAATCAAAGAAAGAAGTGTGTGGGTAAATCCATAAGATGTGATTGTACTGTGAAACAATGAAATGAAATGGAAAATCATGATAATTATGTTGGGGTTGAGACAATAGGGTTAAAGACTAAACAAGGTGTGTGCTGGTTTTAATAAGGAAAGAAAACCGATTATGTGAACGAGAATTTATAAGAAGTGGATTCGATTTTAGGTTCAAACGTGTTGTGCATTTACATAATCATCCTCGCATGTCATGCATATGTTTATATCTAATCTTTTTCCAACAAGTCTCAGCTCATGGTACTTAACCCATATTAGGTAATAATGGAAAGAAGATGGTTGAATTAGAAGCTTAGTCTCAAGGATCGTTTTTAAAGCTTTTGGGAATTGAATTACATACATATAGAAATATCTTTTGAGAAATGTATACCTTGTAAATGTAATTCATTGCTACAATGATTTGATACTTGGTTTTGTAGGTATTTGTTTTGTAAGGCCACGCACTCATGGATTGCATACATGTACGTTTGGATGAGGGAGAATCCCAGTTTGGTTGATTACATTTTAAGTTATATCATATCTTTTCAGTTGGTTTTCAGGTTGTGTATGGCTCTTTTGCTTCAAGGGAGGTTTTGAGACCGTGTTTTAGCATGTTTTGAGTACTTTATTTCATATTATAAGGCTTTCCAAAATGCATGAAAACGGGTGGAGTTTTGAGTTTCAAACTTAGTTTTCACAAAAATGGTCCAAAGCTAAACTGCTCGATGGACTGCTCTAGCAATTCATCGAGCGATCAAAAGAGACTCTCGGTTGTTTGAGTCAGTGGGAAAGAACTGAGAGCAGGTATGGACCACTCAAGCGGTCTTGGCAATTTTTTTTCAAAATTTTACTTATTTGATTTGAAGGTTGGCTCTTAGGATTTTTATCCTATTTTCTTTAGACTGTTCTTTTACTTAAAGTAAACCCTCGAAAGTATGTTTTTCAAAGCTTATAAACTTGTTTTGATTTTTCCTTTTAAAACTCAAGTTGGGTCAAGCGGTTTGTAGGATCTCTGGCTTTATAAAATGGATTTCATTTGGGTGTTCACGTGCCTCGAGTTTGGGGACGTAACAAAGTCAATTTCTACATATTTAGTGTGGGCATGGAAGATAAGATTAGTAGTGAAGTAGGTGTCACTCACATTGTCACACCAAAGTATTGAAGCCCATGGAAGGGATAACCCAAGTTCAAAACGTAAATATTCTAATCAGGAGATTACAGTTGGAACATCGAGCAATACTTTATACTCAAATTTCATAGATAACCATGCAACCATGCATTGTTTACATGAACAACCAAAAAAAACTAAATTATTTTCAAAAAAGATTATAACGCCACCCATGGATCAATGATCATCAACACAACCCACTCAATCAACATCAAAGTAGCCTTGGAGCTTGAGGGGTGAGTGTTTGGTTAATAATAGCCCTTAATAGATGGTGTGCTAAAGGTATCTCACAATACACTTAATCACACTTCAGTGAACATCTAATGGCGCATCCATGAACTGACTTAGAAGAAGGGTGCTATCAGATCTTAAAATGGTAACATGGTAGAGCCAGAAGTGGAAAGTTGTTCGCAATTTTACATGCCAACTTTAGAGAGTCAGTGATGTACCACCATTAAAAGAGATGCAAACCAAAAGAGGTAAAGGTAGCATAAATGCCTAAAGAATTATGAAGTTCACCAAGATATTTGAGTACAAATTCTGAGTTAAGGATGGAAATTAACTTGGTGTCAAGAGAAATATGTAAAAGCTTGCAAGCATGGGATATTTGCAGTACTTTACGGACAAAATTTGATCTTTCTCTAGGGTTGGCTTCTACATATGATTTGCAAAAATTTGAAATAGAATATATATATATATATATATATATATATTAAAAAGGGGCCCATGTATGTATATATATACACCACCCTATTTAAATAAGTAAAATAAGCTTAAAATAGGAATAGAGCCACTTTTATTTTGAATTGTAATAGACTATACTATTCTTAAAAAGCAACACAAAAATTTAGTTTTTAAAGTCAGTTATACATTTTCTTTTCTAAATATACCCTCATAATAATTTTAAATTTTAAAATTTTAAATTTGTAGAAGTGGTTATATAACTACTCACTCTTTTCCCTCCTTTTTATTCTCTTCTCTTATTTTGAAATTTAATGGCTTGAATTCCCATAATTTGTAGTTAATATATTTTATTTTTGTAATTATTTTATAATTATCATTTTTATTATACGGACTCTTTTTAAATCTTTTTAAACAATAACAAATATTGCACATGAATAGTGTGGACACACACACACACACACACACACACACACATATATATATATATATAAGGCAGAGCGAAATGACATTTTTTGATATTGTAGGAAAATGAGAAAGTGTAGCATAAGCAACGGAAATTTTTTTAAAAGTTGTAATTAGGTGGCTTACAAAAAAAATATTCACATAAAGAGACATTTTTGGACACACGAGATGGAAGACAATTGCTAAGAAAACAATCATTTTGAGGGCAAAGCTCCAATTTTGTTGAAGGACCGACGTTGTGGACAATTAAGGCTAAACCAGTCTTAACAATATAACGATTGCGACATTTAATTTTGCTATTTTGTTCATGAATGTGCAGACATGAAACGCAATGAACAATATCACATTGTTTAAACTATGATGTGAGAGATTGATATTCTTTGACTCAATCAATTTGAAGTTGTTTAATTTGCATGGAAAATTAGCATTCAACCATAGATTTGAGATGAAGGAAGATATGGAACAAATCTAATTTGAGGGAAACAGGATAATACCATAAATACTTAAAATAAACATAAAAAAGAATACAAAATAACGATGACCATCCATAGATGGTACAAGGGATAGACCCCAGACATTATTAAAAATAAGTTATAAGTGTGCCGAACATTGGGACTTGGTGACACATAAAGGTAAATGGCATGACTTTCCTAACTGACAGACATGATATAGTGCCTACTTTTATTGGAATAATATGATAAATTATACTAAATGAGAGTTTGATGAAGAACACGACATTGGGGGTGACCAAGACGGCAATAGTGGCAAATGGAGTAAACTTTCTCAAAGAGATGAGTAGATGGAGACATTTGAGCAAGAGTGGACAACTCGTAGAGGCTATATTTAGTTTTTTCGGAAAGAACTTTTCGGGTGGCCTGATCTTTGATAAAGAAATGTGAGGGAAGAAATTTAAAAAAAATGCCATTATCCTTGCTAAATTGAGAGACAAAAGGAAGAGAATAAGTAAGAGTTGGAATATGGAAGACTTCAACAAGCTGAAAAGAAGTAGATGAAGTGTGGGGAGTAGTTTTACCAATATGAAAAATGGGAAGATACCTACGGTTGCCAACACATACTTGATCAGGACCATGGTAGTCATCATGGTGGAATAAAGCTATAAGGTCAGGAGTGGCATGGTGAGTAGCCCTAGTGTTAGAAATCCAATCCGCGATTGGAGGAGATAGGTTTACAAAGGAGGTAAGATTAGCAATGTGATTGTGTCTATTGCAAATTTAGTGGCGAAGCTTAAGATTAGTGGGTAGTGAGCAATGTGTTGAAATTTTGTGAATTTATTGGCCATTGAATTTCAGAATTCAATAGCAGAATTCAATTGCAATTGAATTGGCCA